>CAVNYN010270715.1:0-12713 GCA_963692815.1 Nyctanthes arbor-tristis | reverse complement strand
CTTGATGTCTCACATGGCAGCCATCTAACAAAAGCGGCCCATAGACCTATTTATCAGTCTCCAGTCTAGTTATTATTTTCTTATTAGCTATTGCTCTTTCGATCTATACTATATTTTTCTATATCCCTCATTCCCCAATGTAGTAATGTCAATAAATAGCATTACTCACTTTACAGCCCTTCATTAGCTCACCCATGCGGTTCAATCTCTAGATATTGTTTGATTTAGTGATATAGAACAAAATATATTATTACCTGACAAGCGATTCAAGATCGGAAGAGCGTCGTGAATAACTCAAAGGAAAATTAAAAAACAGACCTTACCACAGTTTGGAATGAGTTCTTGAAGAACTCTTAGCTTTTCCTTAACAAGAAGCCTTCGTAACTGATGTCATAGAACATACCAAAATTGATGTAATATAGGCATGTATAAGAGATTAGTGTCCAAAAACCTATCAAGAGTTTTGTAAAAAATAAAAAATAAAAAAATTAAATTAAAAAAAAAACTCACCCATATATAATTTGCATATACATACGTTATATGAATTTGAAATATACAAGACACGTGGGAGGTTTTGTCACAAAACTTTCAAAGATTTTAACATTTTCAATGTTATGATATACCAAATGAAACCACAAATGAATGATCAAATGATCAATATACTATGCCTTTTTCGTTTTTTAATGAATGGAAAAAAAAAAAAAAAAAGGCTTGCTCGTCTCCTTACCCTTTGTTTCATGCTATGCTGTTCAGAAGAACGTGTCCTGGGCAGATTTTGTGCACTTTCCTCATTAATGTTTTCATCTTTTGCTGCTTCCTCGACTTCACTCATTTTTACTGTGTGTGAAAATCGGTGTTATATTTGTATAATGTATTTGTGTTTGTCTTTCTTGGTGATGAATGTTTAAGTGTATATATCATCTTCATGTTTGCTGGTTTCAGCGGATCATCACCCCAAATGCAATGCATATATTACTTTATACTTTCCAAATGCAACGTATATTATCAACCTGTGAAAATTTTCTACGAATAGCTATTGGTTCTATTGTGAAACCAACTCCATGTTGTAACTCAATATAAAATTAATATGTGTCATCTTACCACTATCAAATCATGAGATTGGCTCTATAAAGAACAAACCGTGGGTTGATAAAGCAGAACTAAACTGTATCAATCCCGATATATTGATTTGCATACGGGATAGCAAAAATTTTTGTTTCCGCTCCAGCTTGTACCACATTCTCCTAATTAGAATGAGGCACGGGCCAGGATCTTTGCTCTTCATTCGAATTCTTTAAAGCGCATTAAACACTGTGATGTTCCATCTTAAAAATTCTTAATATTAGTCCTTGTATATATATTGGTTGTTGTTGTTGTTATTTTTATTATTCAATGTCTGATTTGTTCCTACGTGCCCACAAGTCAATGGCTCCTGAAATTAGTGTGTTTATTTTTAGTCTTACATAAATGGGATCAAGTTGTTTGTTGGAGTTTAAGCAGCTGTTATACCATTTATATGTAAGTTACTGATTTCATACTTATCCAATCTAGAATTTATCCCATAACAAAACAAAATCTCAATAATTAGTTTACTGATTATTTATTTTATATATATTATTGATCGAATTTATATTTCAATATATAAAAGATAATACTAAAAAATAAAAGATAATACTAAAAATATATATAAATTATTATAAAAAAATAAATCTCAATAATATATAAAACATAATATTAAAAAATAAATAAATTATTTATTATTAATATTATGTCCAATGTATGAGCTTCATACAACGTCAAGGGTGACGCAATTTAGAATATTCAGATTTCAATGGACGCCTCATCATTTGCTTATGTCTCTGCGGTTTTGTATTCTGCCATTTAGCTTGTTGGTTTCAAATGTTGTCCATTTTCAAAACTTTTCGAAGGTTTTATAAAGAAAGCTCTCATCATATGTGACTAGTGCTGCACGCACGGGAAGACATATATTAAAAAAACAAATAATATGTGTTCAAATTTACTTAACATCAACAAAAACAATCCATTGAATATTTGGGTGTACCTTTAAAATGAATGCAATATGCTTATTCACCGTTATTTTTTGGCTCCTTCACTTACTGTTAGTATTCAATTACAGAAAAAGTGGTTTATTTCTTAAATCTACATCGATGTTCATTAGAAGAGGAGAATTATAGAAAAAAGAAATATTCAAATTCAGATTATTTGAAGAAAAGAAAGGGAATACCGATAATGCATATTGAGCTCTTATACACGTGATTGGTCCAATGTCAAAATACAAATGTAGAAGTTCAAACAGATGAAAATTAAAAAAAGCCACTCTTAATCAATATGATTCGTATAATTAAAGTCACAAACCATAAATAAAAAGCACAAAAATTTTATTTTGTCCACGCATGCATGTTATTATGCATGCGTGTAACACATGACACACATCTAGGTTACAAGTGTGGAGTATTTGTAATTTAGATATTTGACACATATACACACATGCATAATTATATACATGCGTGTAGGTAAAATAAAATTCTTTATAAAAAACAAAGAAAGATCATGATTAGAAACACTATTAATGCAGTTTTCCTACAAAACTTGATCAAGCTCCTTTAAGGAGCTTGAGTAAGTTATGTGTCAAGCATCCATACAAAGAAGCCCCACAGTCTGTTGGGCTTCTTTGTGTGGATGCTTAACACATAACTTGATCAAGTTTCGTAACGAAAGTTGATCAAATTTTGTAGAAAAATTTCTATTAATGAGATACTTCGTACAAACTAATAAACAATGAAGATCTATGAACCTTATCAAATTACAAAACATTAAAAATAATCCATTCTTCTACAGACATAACATCACAACTTGTTTTATCTTGAAAAGATAATTGTACTTTTCTTGAAAGTACGATTCCAATAAGTCAAACAATTACAAGTAGAAGAGAGAAAATAACTAATCATTTTAACAGTCTCTATCAATAAATTGAAACGTCCACAACCATTATATTAATTAAATTTCCTGTAATACCTCGTAATTCCTTTTTTTTTTTTTGGGTAGGGGGAGTTATGCCTAGACTTATTTAAAGAATCAAAGAGAAAGAGGGAAAAAAAGAAACTAACAATGAAAAATACGATTTAGTAAATTCCAACAACTCTAATACCTTGTAATTCCAACATCAAAACCTAATCATGTCAATAAATTCTGCCGTCCAAGAATTCTTATATCATAACCTGTCATTAGTTTAACCGTGAAGAGAATGATAAAAAAAGAAAATAACAAAAAAAAAAAGTTATTTTAATTTAAGAAATAATAATATGTATAAAAGTTAGTATAAATACAATATAAGATAATTTACCTTACACTTGCACCCAAGGAGCAATTATACAATACTTGCAACCAAGATGACCAATCTGCAAAGATTAAAGTCGACATACTATATAAGCAATAGCCAAAAAATAAAGAAATAAGTATTAGAAATGAAAAATCCTTTTTCAAACATATAAATAACTAACTTACAAAAGTGAAGAACAAAAATTTATTGATCTAAATTTCTAAACACTTCCTTATATACCACGTTCACAGTCGAGCTTGTTGCTTTTCCATCGTTGCCACAGATCATAAATTTCAATCCTTTACGATTGGTAACCCTGAAGACTGCAGCATATAATTGGCCATGAGTGAACGGAGGTTTCTTTAGAAAAATCCCAACATTAGAAAGTGACTGCCCCTGACTTTTATTAATGGTCATAGCATAGGAAACCATCAAAGGGAACTGCCTCATTTGAAAGTAAATGGCAATCTCATATCAGATGGAGTCATTGTCATCCTCGGAATAAAGATCTTTTGGCCAGAATTCATCCCAGATAATATCTTTGCCTCAATAATATGATCACCAAGCCTTGTAACAATCGATCTGGTACCATTACACAATCCGGCCAAGTGGTCTATGTTTCGCATCAACATAACAATAACCCAAACCTTTAATTTCAACTCATGACTCGGAATACCAGAACACCTAATACCATTCAAAAACTGAGGAGTATGCATATCCCAGCTCAACTCATTTTCATAATCTGATTTTGTTGTTGCATCAGAACTCAAATATGTCTTAAGATCAGCCTGGTTTTCGGAAACCATATAATTATTCACCAAGTCTACCACAGCAAGTGTTGGAGCAAGAATTGCATGCCCATGTAGATATGATGGCCGGTCACCTTCAGAAACAAAATTGGGATATGTACTATTTACAATTGATGCTATCGGATCATCCGAATCATCAACTAAAAGATCTTCTGGTATTTCAACATCAGCATGACCATCTTCTGATCTACCAATTGTTCCATTTCCAACACTTAAAATCCAATCAGAAAACCTTTTAAGTTCATTAGAATCAGAATTTTCACCTGTATTTTCAAGTCTCATATTTTTTGTCAACTTTAGCACCTTGCAGCGATCCCACAAAAAAGAGGAGTTTAACGATGCATGAACAATATCTTGTCTAGACCCCTTTGGAATAACATGTAGAATTTGTCGGAAATCACCCCCCAAATACAACAGTTTTTCCACAAATGGCTGTTCCATGCTCAATGGGTTTACAAAACGCAATATATCACTCAGAGTCCTATCCAACGCTTCAATACAGTATCTACTCATCATAGGTGCTTCATCCCAGATAATAAGTTTTGTCTTCTCTATAAGTTTAGCAAGTGGACTCCCCAATTTTATGTTGCAGATGGAGCTTTCATTGGGAGTCAAAGGAATAGCAAAACGTGAATGTACTGTCCCTCCACCAAGAAGGAGTAGAGAAGCAATGCCACTTGAGGCAACATTTAGAACAATTTCTCCTTTTGATGTCAATGCAGTAGATAATGTTCTCCAAACAAATGTCTTACCTGTTCCTCCATATCCATATAAGAAGAACACACCTCCCATATTAGAATCAACTACACGGATAACTATATCATATGCATTTCATTGTTCATCTATAAGGACATAGAAGAGTTTTTGGTGTTCTTCAGCCATTGCCTTTTTGTCATATCATAACTCATCATTTATCAGGGTATTATCCATAGATGAAAAGTAAACATCATCAAATAGGGCAATGAGTCATAATCTCACAGGCTCTTTCCTCGACTACGGAGCAATTTTTCAATTTCCGCTAAAGCATAATTTTTTATATCAGAATCACTTAAGCAAAGGTCTGAAACATATACAACATCAATTACATATAAGAAGAAAATGAAAGAAAAAAATATTCAATAGATAATTAGAGACCAAGGCTACAAAAAAAGAATAAATTAATTACGCTAAGAATTTATACCTGGTTGATTCAAAATATTTCTTTGAGAATGTAAAATGTCATCTGAGAGATATTGCCATCATTTCTCCCAAACAATCTCAGGTCTAGCCAAAGTATCAGAAAGCAACAAAGTTATGAACAGATTTCAAAGAGAATAAGCAGACCCCCATTGACTTGCCTCGATGATACCATCTATATACTCTTTATCGTCATCAAGAAGTCCCCGAGCATAGTAGGCATCAGGAAATGTATCATACTGAACTCCATTCACAGTCTTCAGATTTTCATAACTTGTAGGGCCACGTACTATACCCAATAAAGTCTTTAGGTAGTACTTCTCCCCAATACTAGGGTGTACAAAATAAATTCTATTGATAGCAAATCCACGTTGCCTTGGTACCCACTCCCTATCCTTTTTCTTCCATACAAACTTAGTAGGAAACTCAGCGTAAGTTAATCTTCTTGCCTTAGGGTATTTTTTATTTGCATCCATCCATCCAGAAAACTTGCTCTCCAAGTTTGAGGGACGGTTAACTACCCTATTCATTGAATCAACCCCAGAGTAAATAATTGTTTGCTCATCTAGAAGACGAAAACTTAACCTCTCAACAGGAACATCTTTATAATGAATATTAAAACCAAAAATTCTCCATGCAGTTTCACATGCTGATATGCATCGACAGTCATAGTACATTTTTATTTCATCTACCTTCCTCTTTCGAGCACGGTCTGCACTATTACAGAATGTTACAGTAATCCGATCATGGCCCTTATGTATGTACTTGAACATATATTTGATTGATCTAGATTGATTACACCATTCGACATTAATATGCCCCTCTTATTTCATCAGCAAATAACGATTGTGGGGAATAACATACCGATTGTCCATTTTCAAAACTTTATAAGGTTTTATAAAGAAAGCTCTCATCATATGTGATGTGTATAGATGCATATTATGTGTACGGTGTGCATCTATACATGTATATTTAAAATACATGTGACATGTTATACACGCCACACGAAGTGGTGGGAAGTTTTGTTACAAAACCTGCGAAAAGTTTTTCAAAATTTTCCTTCAAATGTTTGTATTTTTAATAGATTTTAAAATCTCATAAGTCATGCATGTTTGATTCTCATTATTAACATTGAATTATAATGTGAAATTATAATAAAGTGAAATGAGTGATGTAGATTTAATAGAAATTTAAAATTTATAGTTATAAATGAACAATTATTAAATTAGTGTAGTAAGCGAGATTATAATTTAAATTGAAAAAGAGAATCAAACAAATAAGTTACTGATTCAAAATAAAATATTTCAATCTACGTAGTGAAAAGTGCAAATTGTCGAACCATCTCCAATGGCTAGTCTATTTTGAAAAAATTAGTGTGCCACATCAAATTTAGACATCTTTTACAAAAAAACAATGTTGTTTAGACTGGAGACTATTTGAAATTTTTATATTTGAGAATGAATGAATAATAATCATAAATACATGAAGACTCCTCGTCCAATGAGAATATGTCAACTAGACTCCAGTCTAAATAAATAATATTATTCTTTATAAAAAAACATTATTCAATGGCGGTGACTTGTTATCATGTGAAGCTAAGTTGGCAAAAATAAAAATAGACTTTGGTCAAGCTCTAGACAGCTATTTAGACTTGCTAACTATGCATTTTAATAATATTTTATTCTATTTCTCTCTCATCTCTTTTGAAATGTGCAAAATAACCTCCATTCTCTCCCTACACAATCTTTATTTCCCTCCCCAAATCTCTTGTATTTATCTAAATTTACCGAGACTATTGGAGAAGAAATTAAATAACTCAATATCTATTTAACTATATCATATAGACTACTTTCTATTTCTCTTCTATGTCATATGCAATCTAGACTTACCCATTGAAGATACTTTAAGGGGGGTGTCCTCAACATGGAATTTGATGAAATTTTTGAGCTGTATGGATTCTTATGGAATTCATAGATTTTAATAGAATTCTACAGAATCCATAAGATTCTATAGAATTCTATATCATGGGTTTTTGTGGATTTTTAACGGAATTTATAGGATTTAAAGAGGTGTTTCCACAAAATTTGATCAATAGAATTTCATATCATTTCGAATATTCTCTCGATAGATTTCTTTTATTACAAAATCTATGAGATAAATAAATTTTGGTGTACAAGAAAATAATAAAAATACAAACTAATAGGAAAAAATACATAATCTGATTTTACCTTTTGTTCAAGTAACATTTTTTTCTTAGTCTTCGCTTTTTTTTTTTTGGAAGAGTTCAGGTAACCATTTTTAAAAGCATTAAAAAAAATTACTTATATCATGTTATTATCTCTGAATATTTTTGACAAGATTGTCTCTAAATTTAAATGTTTAGCAACATTTTTGTTTTATCTTATTTAATTTTAACGCAAGTTGAATGTGAATTTGAAAAAAAAAAATTATATAACTTCCTACTCGATGATTAAAAAAATAATAAAAATAAAAATATTCAAACAATGTCATTAAAAAATAAACATTTTAACATTCTCTTTCTTTAAAATAAAATAAAGGAAAAATCCATAGCTTTGAAAACTAAAATGGACCGAGATAATAAAATCTCATTATACTTCCTACACGAATATGTTATGAAATTATACTGTAATTTGTTAATACTGTCATTTTCAACATTCATTTACTTCGCACAGTCATTTGGATTAATTACTAAAAATTATGAAATTATTTTGAATTTTAACATCATAATATAATAATATTTCATCTCATTCAGTAACAATTTCTTTTCATGTATATTGATTATAATTTGATTTTTTAAAAACTAGAACATAGGAAAAATAAGCATTATTGTGAGAATATATTATTTTAGATACTGACCATTTATTTCGCGTAAATTCGTGAATGTGAATAATTGCTTAAAAACTAGAGTGATAAGAAAAATTGAGTTTTGATAATTTATAATTATAAATTTTTATTAATTATCTGGATTTAAAAAAAATTGAAATCCATGATAATCCGAGGTTACGATGTCGGGTTTTGGTAGGAATCATGTAAGTGTATTTTTAAGCCTTAAATCTATAGAATTCCATCGAAATCCACTATTTAATGAAATCCACGAAAATCTGTAAGGAATTGAGGACACTATAATTTTATAGAATCCACAGAATTTCAAATTGAGGACACCTAACTTTTGTGGAATCTACCGAATTTTAAATTGAGGACACCTAGAATTGTATGGATTTTTAAATTCTATCCAATTCCATATTGGGGACACCCTTCTAAAATGCCCGTCGTAGAATTGAAGTGATCAAGTCCCACGCTCTTAACTTATTAGTACGAATACTTTGATAAAAATAAATAAAAATGTATACAAATTGATAAATAAATTTTTTTTTTTTTACACATCACATAACAACTGCAATAATTGTGTCATTCCTTTTTAGAACAGGTAATTTGTGTAAATGGACTCTATCATTTAGTGCAATGCGGAAATAAACCATATAATTTCTAACTTGACGATTTCAACCTTAATGTATCAATATCCTTGCAAAAATGACCTTATTGTCCAAATTTATCAATTTCTATTGTTAAACTGATTTTATTACCCTTATCATCTTTTTTCCTGAAATATCATTCTTTTTTAATGTATTTTATTTTTAATTTTAAGTAAAATATAAAGACAAAAATTTATATTTTTATCTATTCAATTCAACTATCCTCATATTATTACTCTCGACGGTCACAAAAGCAAATTAGACCTTTTAGATTTTCTAGTTAATTAAAATGTTTTTTTCGAATCTCAAGTGGAAACTCTGATTTCTTCTCTGCTAGCAATATGTGAGGACTAATATGAAGACCAATATGATATACCAACCAATAATAATAAGTTTCCTATAAGTCACCCCTCGTCAGAATCCTACAATAAATATAAATATTAGTCTTTATATTTTAATTGAGATTAACGGTAAAAATGTCATTTCAATAATAAAATTGACAAATTTAGCTGGTGAAGTCTTTTTTGCAAGGAACATTGATACGTTAAGATTGAAATTGTCAAGTTAGAAACGATAAGGTCCATTTCCACATCAATATAAAAGATAGGGTCCATTTGCGCAAATAGCCTTTTTTTAGAACTTCTTTTTATAGAAATAAACTTCTCTTTTAACACACATTTTCCTAATGGAAAGCTCCAATGGAGAGTACACGTGACATCAACTCAAAAGTAGCAGGACATGTGGATTTTGAATGTAAAAATTGTTTTTAGAGGAAATTAAAGATTCTACCCCTTTTTTTTAGTTCTATCATTTTTGCACCATCATGTGAAACTATTTTCAATTATACCCCAGTGCATTATTTTTATACCACTACTTATTTTATTTTAAATCATTTTATTTTATTTTTATTTTAATAAATAATTGTAATTAATTTTGGTGTTTTTTGTTACATATGACTATTTCTTTTTTTTTTCAGATTTTTTTCCCATGCTTGGTGTTTGTTACCTCATTTTATTTTTGCTGGTGGTGGTTGAAAGTGGTGGCGGAAAATGGTGAGAAGGGTGATGACTAATTATAATAATAATTATTATTCATAATAAATTAACACGTAATAAAGTTAAAATTAATAAAGAATTGAATTTTAATTAAAATTAGTTTAAGGTAGTTTTGAAGTAGAAATGATATTTTTGCAATTACTTCTAATCAAGGAGTATTTTTGAAAATACTATTAGAAATGGTGGTTTTTATATAAAGAACCCTACAGCCCACAAATTTCAAGCAGAAACCAGAAGCACAGATCCAATTCCAACTCCAACTCCAGCCTTTCAACGGTCTTCAAAAAACTCCAAATTAATCATCCCCTTCATCCTCTGATGCTGGGTTTCCTTGGTCGAATCGATCATGAGCCTTAGCTGCCAAATATGCTGAAAATCTCATCACATGAAGGCCCCCTTGTTTCTTCAGGTGTTCCATAACCAATTGGCGCCCTAAAAATTTCCGTGGCAGAAATGGGTTCTGATTAGAGATTAGATGCAGTTCTCTGTTAACTCAAAGGGTGGCTGTTATATATAGTGTAAGTATTGACCTGATATGAGTTAACAGAGAATATATTCTCTGCACTGAAGGGTAGGGTAAGGCAGCTAGCAACACAGGGTTATGGAATAAAAAAACAAGTTAGATGGGAATCTTGACCATACTGTAACAACAATGGTTCATCCAATCCTCATGGAATCAGGTTAGGCTTATCACTTTCAACATAGAAGGCATTAACTCTTTTAATTATCCTCTGATATGCAAAATCACTCTGTTCTCTATGAAGGATGTTCCTAATTTCTGGAGATAAGGATTCTTTACTAATTCTGAATGATTTTATTGCTTATCAAGCTTGTTTATAAAATACATGACAGAGAGAGATGGTATTTATACATATAAAATGTACAAAATTTGTATACTCTCCTCTTATCTTTACTTAAATTGTCTTTTACCTATCTTTTTTAAAATCATAAGTTTTAAGGCAGGGTGTGTGTAAATTGAGAGATGTATTTACAATTTTTTTTTCTAGATGTGTGCTACACTTGAAGCCTAGATGTTTGCGCACGTATTGCGCGCATGCATAATAAAAAGAAAATAGCACTTATCATATGACTCATCCAACCTAATTGATACTATAATATCTAAATAATCCATGCATTTATTAGGTTGATTTAGCAATACTATTCACCCGCCCACAGGGGCGGGTGATCATTTTCGATTGATTTAGTCCCGTTAATTATGGCATTATTCAGCTAGCTCATTTATGACGCCATCCGCCAATGTACGTAGCGGCGGGTGGCCGTCACACTACATCAAAAGGTGTTATCCAGCTCATAGTAGAAAATTTTTATTATTAGATTAATACTTACACTTGCATCAAGCTCATACTAGAAAATTGATCGAACATCACCTAAAGCAGACTGAAAAGTATGTGTAATATCTTCAGTTCCATCTCCTTCTGCTTCTTTGTTACTCAATCTACCTCTGCTGTGTGTGAAAGTGGGTGCAAGATTTTTATGGATTCAGTGAACGTGCTCAAGGATAAATTGATGCTGGTGGCGTTTTCAATTTATACAAGGGGAAAGGCTGCTGCTAGTGCCAGAGCGCTTTGAATTTTATAAGAAAAATTTGTTGCTATCTTATAAAAGTTAGTTTCTGTTGCTTAAGCCAAAAGGGAGGTATACTCTTTATTTTCTTTATTTAAAAAATTTTTTTTTGGTCCACTTTATTCAGTATTCTATAAATACATAAATATCGAGTATTTTATGTATGCATTTGAAATACATAAATATCGAGTATTTTATGTATGCATTTGTTGTAGCATCACAATGTTTAGGTGTTTTGGAATCTAGAGATCATCAAGATGATCAAGCTCGATCAAAGAAGAGAGTGATTCGAGAGAGCAAGAGAGACCAAAGAATGAGGAAGATAGTGAGAGAAAGCTCTTCGTCCATATTGAGCATGTAGTCCTTAAATTTTGAGAGAAAGCTCTTCGTCCATATTGTGCATGTAGTCCATGTAGTCCTTAAATTTTCTTCCCCTTTGTACCCTGGGTAACTTGGACTCGGATCAACTGTCCCCACTCCCTTTCCCATGAATAGAAAACCGACATCTGGCCTTTATTTTCCATGTCAGTCCTAACTGAAAAAACAATTAATAAAGTCAATTACTTTTGTCTACTGGCGTTAACGCCCGCTGAAGGTGGGAGAGTGAGAGAAAATCACAGAAATTCATTCTTTGTTCACTTATATAAAGCCGTCCACACCCGTTGAAAGAGGGAGACTGAAAGAAAATCACAGAATGTAATGTTTCAGAGAATAAGCAAGGTGCAATTATTACGGGTTTTCCATAAGAATAAGCAATGTTTTACTAGCGTCAATTGAGTCGCTCGAGGAAATGAAAGGCAAACATGGTTGTCAAGAAGATGAAGAACGATGGCAGAGATTTTCAACCTGCAAAATACCAGTTTCCGCTTGATATATACCCGGCTTAAAGCTAGTTCTTACACTTCTTGAGTTGGGTAAAGGCGTAAAGAAAAGGAATTGAAGAAGTTGAAGGCTCAGCAGATTTTTATTTACAGAAGAAGAACAGAGAGAGAATGAAGGAGAACTTGCAGCAACCAATTAATCAAGAAAAATTGAAGAACATAATTATCTATAAGAAACCGATTATTTGAAGCTTGAAATTGGGGAAAGAGAAGATTGGACCTCTTGAGAATTGGAGCAAGAAATGAGAGCCTGTGATTTTCTTTCTCCTCGCTCTTCTCCTAACGGTGTTAGACGACGTGTTGAGAAAAACAATAAGTTTTATTAATTGTTGGTTTAATTATATCTGACTTGGAAAATATTTAACAGGTGTCCC
>CAVNYN010270714.1:0-28206 GCA_963692815.1 Nyctanthes arbor-tristis | reverse complement strand
ATATAACTTGTTAAAAAATCATTTTTAAACATATATAAATGCACTTGTGCACTAATATATTTTGTATACTGGGTACCATTTATTCAAAAAGAAAAGAATAAATTCTTGCACGAATATAAGAAATAAAATACCCTTTGTGTTGTTTTGTGTGGGAAGATGCGCCTTGATATTTGATAACAGAAGAATTTAACAGAAATGGATAGAAAGGTCCTTTGTGTGTGAACAGTAGTGAACTCGGATTGTAATTGCCAAGTTGAAAAGGATATGGTCCAATCCCATAGGTAGCTTCAAACATTAGGGTCCTTTTGTGAAAATTAGCCTATCTGGTAATGGGAGAATTTAACGGAATGGATGGCAAGGTCCTTTTGTGCATGAACAGTAGAAGATTAGGGTTGTAATTGCCAAGTTGAAAAGGATAAGATCTAATCCCGCAGCACTTTCAAACGTTAGGGTCCTTTGTGCAAATTAGCCCTATTTTTTACCTTCATTCAAATTGTTTTTAAACTATCATGTTATCTATATCTATATCTATATATACATCTACATCTACATTTATATATATACAATATAAAAGAGTAAACTCAGTTACTGTTCCTTGGAACAGTATCTTTACCAATTTGCCCTAACTTTTTTCAATATATTTCCTATTTTGTCCTTCACTGGCGTCACGTGTCTTGCCCTTCCTCATTTGGTCCCCAACTTTCTCGGTTCTCTGGAGTAGTAGTCTTCTTTGCCTCTCGCCTGCTCTTTGTTCCTCACTCTTTTCTTCTTCTTCTTCTTCTTCTTCTTCTTCTTCTTCTTTTCTGGTCATTGTATTGCCGTTTAGGATTAGAAATTGTTTGTGGGCTGATTGTATTTTTGTTGTTTTTTTCCCTCTTTTCACGAGGAAGTGGAAAACTATTTATCATGCTTTGCTTGCAAATATTGATGATAATCGTTGCTCCATAAAGATTTTCTTCTAATAATCACTTTAGCACACTAATCTTATCCCTTTACTAAAGATTTATTCCCTATCAATGGGTTGCAGATATATAAAGAAAATGGGAGTAATATAAAAAACCCAAGTAAATAAATTTCTAGCATTCCTAAAATGTGTACTGATTGCTTTTATAAGAGGAACTATGAGTAATAAAACGCGAATCTTTCGGTGTTGAACCTCATTTTTTAGAGATTCTTGCAGAATCTTGAAACGGGTTATCGACTTCTTAGAAATGAGGCATGATTCTGTTTTTCACTTTCCATTTAACAATTTCTACACTTTTTTGTTTATTCCTATAGTTTTGATATGCATATCTGGGAGTCATTTAGTAATTATTTGTCTAGGTTTTAAGGGTTCATGGATGTTCAATTACATTTGGTGGATTTCTTGATCTTAATCCAGCATGTGGAATACTTACTTTTTCGCTTGGTTTTAATTGTAGAATTTTTTTAGGTTGAGTTATTGTAAATTCTTATGTCTTTTTCATATCTTTTACAGCGGTTCTTATGTTTCTGGATGTGATTTCTTAATTTCAAGAGAAGGCAAATACTTTTACGATTCCTCCAAGAACCAAGCTTCCGCTGTTGCTGAATGTCTAAAAGCTTAAACTTACATGTACATGGCATTCATTTTTTAAACTTTAGTATGCAACACATTGCCTTAGTTTGAACCTGAATTCATTTCAATCAAACCTATTTGACAACTGCTTCTAAAAGCCATTTCCAAAATGTAAAGTCAACAATCACTTTGTCCCAGAATGTCTGAGTCCTAGAGTTTGCATACCCGCTTAACTTTCTCATGATATGCTGAATGTTTAATATAACAAGCCATTGGATCTCCATCTTTGACTATCTGTGTTTTTGGTGTGAGTTTGTTTTCTCTCTAATTGGTATCATAGTTATTGGTGATATTAAGTTTATGGCTATTAATAATCATTTGGAAATTGTCTGCTTTTTCCCTTGTTATCATATTCCACTTTTTGGGAGCTCTAACTTTCTTCAATGTTTTTCGTGTAAATTTAGATAAATATAAGCTTAAAATAAGCATCAGCCATATTTTGCCAGAGAGTTTTTGTTTGCATATGTTTACATATATTCTTTTCTTTGCTGATCTAAAGGCGAAAGCCATGGATCCAATGTTTAGTGTAATAATTAGTCCCACTTCTATTCTCCAGATTCAATTCTTTTTCTAAAAATTAGTAGTTTGGCTCTGTAAACAGAGTAAATGCTTGATAATTTGTTAAGAATCTGGAGATGCATTTATGTACATTATTTTAGTAACTTTTGAGACGTGTTGAGTTTGATTACTTTATTGAGTGGTATGTGAAGAGGACGAAGTGTTGCATATACAGCAATGGCGGAGAGAATGGAGGCATATTTTTTATGAGAACTGGAGATGAACTCTGGTTTTTGCGAACTTAAGAAGAAAGCATTTTTCAATCGTTGAACATCAAATTCTGGCCATTGATGCGGTTGAAAATTCTATCTATTGGTAAGTGTCCCCCAATTCAACTGATTGATTCTGTGGTGTTTAATTTTAATTGTATATTTTATATCTTGGCCACAAATTGAAAAATACGTGTTCAATAATCTATCTTCACAATGTAAGAAGAATATTCTTACATATAATGCAAGAATATTTTTGCAGTATGCCACAATGTGAGACTGGAATTCAATTGGTTGCATATCAAAGAGTGCTAAATTGTTCACGGGATTTAAGGGAAACGAGTGACATTGGATGCTTTTGATGGTTACCTACGGTACCTTTTGAAGGAGTTGCACTTCAACTATCTTAAGAAGAAGTTTAAAATAATCGTTTCAGAGTAATAGAGATATTCTTCAATAAAGTAAAGTTGTATTGAAAGTAAGGTGTGTCATGATTTAGTCTCTTATTGTTGATCATGGTTAAATCATTGCTTTGTAGCTTTTGTTGATGATTTGGACAGCTTTGTAGCCGTGCATTGAGCATTCTTTTATTTTTGAAAGCATTTGCTCTGAATTCAAACATTCATGCTCAATACGAGCTCTGGCATTTTAACTTTAGTAGAAGGATTTATTTTTATTTATTTTTATTTTTCAAAATTCTTTCATTAGTTGTGTAACATATTTGGGCATTTTTTACTTAGTGTTTAAGGTTGCTATCTCTTCAATAATGAGTGTATTTTCCTGCTTTTTGCTTTGTACAAGGGCTTGAAATTCCTATTGTCCACTGAGTCATTAAGGTGAGCATGTTGGTGAATTTTTTCCAATTACATTTTCTACCTTACATTTGTATTTATTTTTGGAACTGTTGTAAGTTGGGTGTCTGTTAATAAAAAACTGAGATTTGTTGATGCAATAGGTAATTGAGAATAATATTGAGTTTCAGAATTCTAAGATGGATCCCAAAACATAAAACGAAATGTGATTAATTTGTGTCCTGTTGCTTGTGTTCCCATTCAACATTGTCAAGTCTGCATTTCCTATGCAGGGAGACAATGAGAAGTGCAAATAAGATTCCATCAAGGTGTAGATTACTTTTTCTTTGCACAAAATCAGTTCAACTTGAGGGGGAAAAGTGGTTATGATCTTGGACACTTGCCATTGTATTTCTGGCTGTGTGTATTGTGAACATTGCCCACTATAGGCATTTGAAAAATCCTCAGTAGTTACTATGTAGTTATTGTAATATAACTTAATGAACAGGCAAACTCTCCAGTGTGTAGTTGGTGGAGAGTAAAATGGTCAGATTTATTACTATTTAACTACCAGTTGCTCTATCTGTCACTATAGAAGTATCCACTTGGGCTCTTTCTACTAAAATTCACGTGAATTGGAGCGAAAAGTAAAATGGAAACACGTGCAACGCACATGCGGCACTAGTAATAATATAAGAATGATTATTTTATAAAAGATTTTAAGTAATTATATTATATTACCATCACAAATTTCTATTCTCACACCACATTTTTAAATACACCAAAATCAAAAGATATAAGAATTATAACTACACCACTCCTAATTTACAAATATCTCCTTTATTTAACATAATAATAATCCTAATATAATATATAATAGTAAAAAAAAAAACACTAAAATAATCAAAATCTTTGCATCACAATTATTCTGCCACATCAATCCGTTCCATGAAGACAAGTAGTAGTGGTTAATAAATTCATTCAACCATGGATTGTTGCCCTTTCTCAAGATTTTTTATTGCAAAAAAAGCGCAACTGTAGAAAACGTTTTAAGAATTCCAGCCTAAAATACAGTTGAGGGAGAGAAATAAGTGTTTAGTGTAAGAAGAGGGAGAGGGATGGATAAATAGTACTGTAGGAGAGAAGAACTGCAAATGGGAATTTCATACTTGCGATGACTTATCTGTAAGACTGACTTTTATTTTATGAAATACAAAGAATTGACTCAAGTGACCCGATAATTAGCGGGAACAAACAAATCCATGTTTTCATTCCTTTCTTTGTCCTAAAAATTTACAAATGGATTTAGCGGTTTGTTGGTTTGGGTTGGGTCGGTTTGAGTAAAATTGATATAAAACCAATTCAATTCAATCCATTTTTCTATCTTACACAATATGCATCCCTTCAATCTCGATTCTCCTCGAAATTCACTTCCCTTCAATCTCGATTCTGCTCGAAATGAAATCTCGGCATATGGTGATGTTGATTTTCATGGAAATTTTTATGTATGTGGTTTGATTTCAAATTTTATGCATATGCCACCTTCGAGTTCTGTTTGTTTAGGCTTCTTAACAGAGTCGACAAGATTGTTCTGCTGAAGATAAACTCTATAAACGGAGCCATAGCTGCCGTTTCCAAGAAGATTGTGGTGAGAGAAACCATCAATAGCGGAAACAAGATCGGAGTAAGAAAATTCGGTGATTTGGAGGAGTCTGTGGCAATGCTCTTTTCTGGGTTTTATGGTTAACAAGTCACAATATGCATTGCATGACTTTATGGTTTTATGGATAAGTAGTTAGCCCATGAAGAGAACATGAAATTCTTAGAAACAGAGCAGATGGAGCTGCAAGAGGAAAGGGCCATAACTGAAGAAATTAAAAGCGTGGAAGAGGGAAGCTGGTTTTTATAGTGCGGTAAAGATATAGAAGCGAAAAGGCAAAGAGGTGAAAACTTTTGTACAGCGAAAATCTCGCTAATAGAGCGCGGGTGGGTGTGAATGAATGGAAATTCAAGAATGAATTGCAGTAGGAGACAGCTGCTTTGGAATATTGAATTGCGGTAGCATGCTGAATTCTCTTTGCTTAGAGAGTAGTTCTCCTGGCTTGTTACGATTTCCATTTTCCTGGCTTCAATATTATCGTTAGATACTTTTGCATCAGAAATGGAGCAGGATTTGTTGTCTTTTGTTTTGATACTGGTGGTGCAGTCCATTTATTATAGCTCGATTCGATTTCAACTTGTAGATTTTTCTAAAATTGTTTCACTATAATTTGCATGGAGATTTCGAAGGCATGTTGTTTCCGACAATCTCAGAAGACCTAACAAACATTCGACCAATACCAATTAGTTTTACACATCAGGAAGGAGGACAAAAAAAAAGAGAGAGAGCGAGGCAAGGAAACAAATGAGGTAGAAAACCTAACAAATATTCGACCAATTATTTTTACACATCCGGAAGAAGGGGAAAAACGAAAAAGAAAAAGATAGGAGGGGGTGGAAGATGTAGAAAACCCAACCCAAACGGCCTCAACCGAACCCGACCCGAACCGGTTTGAGTTAGTTTGGTTTCTAGCAATAAGTGAATTGAGTTTGTTATCTAACATATCAAACCAAATAAACAGGGGACTGGGTTGGTTTTAAGCTTAAATCAGCCCAACCCTCAGACCACCCTCTGTGTGTGTGTGTGTGTGTGTGTGTGTGTGTGTGTGAATACATTGAATGAAAGTTAAAATTAAAAGGCACAAGTAAAAATAATGGTCGCGATTGAAAATTGGTTTTTGGGGCAAATCATTAAGCCTCTCTCACAAGCTTAACAAAGGAATTTCATCTAAACAAAGCCTGAACCAACAAAGCACTGCAACGTGCATTCAGACCACCAGAGTCCCCTAGTTGCAATCTATCACAACTGCACAACCAACAAAAGCCATCTTCCAATTGTCTCTTACCTGCTATTGGGAAATTTAACCACATAATCTTGGGGAAGCTGCAGAAGAAAAATTTCACGATAACGCCCAACACAGAGGAAATTTTAAAAGCTAAGAGAACAAACGAAAACGCCATTACCAGAAATGTAGCTGTGATCATCTTTCCAGCAAACCATCTCCCATGTAGCGCCTGCTGTGCAGCAATTGCAGATTGAGTTTCTTCAAACCGCAAGTATACAAACCCAGCTGTATTCCTATTTGTCAACAAGGGTGGGTATTAGTTCAACAAACACCAAACATCAACCAAGGGTAAAGTATGAGGGCATTTTTCTATAGGAAAATGCATTTCCAAAATCACAGCAAAGTGCAAATTCAGGGGGAAAACGAATCCTTAAGTGACCTGATGAAGTAAAGCTTGTTAAACTTTTAAAAGGAAATTATGTCCATTAAGATTTACAGGGGTATACTTCTCACAGAGAGAGAGAGAGAGAGAGAGAGAGAGAGAGAGAGCATTACTTGTCTACATAGATGTGCTTCAATGTCCCAAACTTTGAACATTCATCTTCTACATCGTCTTTTATATCCTGATCAAAATCTGGTTCAGTCTGCACGAAAGAACAAAAAATTAAAAAAAAATGATAATAAATCTTGAATTCAACTAGCAGAACCAGTTTGCAAACAAACCCATTCTACTTAAAAAAAAAAAAAAAAAGTCAAATCAATTACATCCACATATTTCATAGGATCAGCATGTACTACAAAAATCTACAGCATTCAATCTCTCTCTCTCTCTCTCTCTCTCTCTCTCTCACACACACATTAAAATGAGTTTGCAAAAATTAAATACATAAAGAGCGCTCATCAAACCTCCAAATTTGGATCAAACATGTTCTTCAGCAACATACATTCACTAGGAACACCAATGGTATCCATAGAAGGAATATTAGAAGCAGGAACTGAAAGACATGCAGCCACCACCCCGGCAAGCGTAGGGACTGAAGCCTCTCCAAGACTAGCCGTAAGGGAAGGAGCAGCACAAGTTGGGAAGGATAGGTCAGCACTACTGGCATTAGTGGTCCCTAAAGAACCTGCAATGCTGTAAACCATGACAGATTAGATAAATGAAAGCAATTTTAGAAAGCAATCACAGATAGGAAGATATGAACCTCGAAGCAGTGCCTGTGCGATCCAGTTTCTGCATGAGAAGTGCCCTTGAGTGTGCATTTAAGGACTGCAGACCATTGAGAACCAAAAAAATGCACAACGGAAAAAGAGAAACAAGAAACAATTAGAAAGCTATGAACTCAGTGTAAAAGATAATTATACGTGAAAAAAATAAGAGAAATTATGGCAAGTTATTTGATAAACTAAATGGTTGCCAAACGGACCCTAAAATCTATTACTCAATGTATTACCGATCCCAGTATGAGACAAATCAAACATATCATTCTGAAGTGCCAAAACTATCCATAAAAAACCCATAAGATTATGCAAGCAGTTTCTCCGTTGTTGCCACAAGACTGAAACGCTGTTACACTAACAAGAGCATCTCCAATGCGACCTTGTCAAACAAAGTTTTTGTGCCACATCATCAACTAAAGGTGACATGGGTATAAAAAGGCCAACATTGTCAAAGTGGACATACTCCTTGACAATGTCTAAGCATATTATTATCATTTGTTTGAATTCTCTGTCTTCTCTCTTCCCACTCACTTTTCTTTCTCCTCAATCCTCTCTATTTTTCTGCCACATCATGTGACCTCCACACTGTTGCATTGGATATGCTCTACGAATTTTGTGGCACTGGATAGGAAGCCAGCCAACAGGTCCATTTGAGGCTTTTACTAATTACGCTGTCGGTTAGAATGTTGGTCAGCGAGGGTTAACATGCATATAAAAAGATCAAAAAATTGGTATCCACCAAGCGGCCAATTGACGCTTGGCTTTAGTAAATCAAATGACCATATATCTCAAGAAATTGATAGTTTATATATATATATATATATATATATTTCACTCTGCGTGCATGAGAAAGTTGACCTAATCCCCCTTTACCCCCATATCTCTATGCTGGTTATTCACACTAGAGCACTAAACCAAGTCCCTTAGTTTCCCTGTTAGAACTTGTTCCTTCCATGTATAGAAACTTGTATAGTATAAATATTTTATACAGGTTCGTAAATGGATTTCAATAGAAACTTGTCAAATTCTTTTAATGTATGGACATCCAGCATGTAAATCTTAGCACTTCCATTTTGGTAAACTGAAGATAGTAGAATGCACCTCAAGAACATTCCGTCTCAGAACAAAGACAAAGCATAAGGGAAGACAATAAAGAAAATGGTTTTGGGCAAAGCTAATACTCCCAAATAAAGAATATATATGGCTTAAAGAACAAAGAAGCGCATAAGAGAGGAGAGTAAAGAGAATATGGTCTTAAAAGAAAGTAATACTCCAAAATAAGCGGCAACTAACCAATCCACTGCCTTCAATATCATCGAAATCATCAACATTTGCCCCAGCAGCTCGCATTCCAGCTTGATCTGTGACAGGAGAGACCTACAGATTGAGAAAAGCACAGGAGATAGATTATTACATAATCGTACAAAATCTAATTTCTGGCAGAGTAAGTAAGCTTCCAAAGAGGATAGAATAGAACAAGTTACCAAGACAGGGAATGATCATAAATGTGTAAAATAGTTGAAAATTTTTTCTATAGCCATTCATTCTCTTCTATAAATAGCATATGCATCTAAAATGTTCTAAACTTGATTTATCAGAGCTGCATATGCTTGTTTAAAGTACAAAGAATACAACTCCAGAATACATAAAATAAAAAATGAGGCAGCGTTCTATCAACAATTACATGAAGGTACACTTAATTCATATTATAATTTGCCCATGTTAAAATTTTCTTGTAAGACCCAGCATTAAGTTTGACAACTACTCAATTTCAATCCCAAATTTTATAGGACAAATGAAATCTCAACTGCTTTTTTTTTTACCAATTTTATGTGGACAAATGATGACGAGGATCAAAAGAGGCTTGTGATACAGAATAATAGCAACATATATCAGTTCAATGGAAGAGGAAATAAATTACTGAAAGTTTCTTTACCTTGATTACTCGACCCGCAATTTCCAGTTGTCCATTTAAATTTTGCGCAGCCTTAGCATCTTCTAGGCGTGCAAACTGCAAGGGAAATGTATTACACATGCAATTCACTATTATGGACGTTTGCGTGGAATCTATTCTCAGCACTACTGTTATTTCATGCAATATCATATCTGACAGCGCTTGTTTCTTCCTTAAAACAGATTATTTTTGCAACTAGAACAGAAAACTAAACAAACAAAACAATCCTCAAATACTGCGTTAAGGTTATAATAGAAAAAGTCAAACTCACCTGTATAAAACCATAGCCTTTGCAATTGCCAGTTTCAGGGTCGGCAGGCAGCTGCACGAGCTCCACAGAACCAAACGGTTCAAATACCTAAAATTTATTTGTGGCATAGAGAGAGAGAGAGAGTTAAAACCCAAATGAGCAGGTTGACATATATTACCGGTAGCACAAAATTTACCTACCTGACGAAGTTGTTCTTCTTTTATGGTAACAGGTAAATTGCCAACATATAGTTTTCTGTCTTCCGAAACAACAGATGTAGTAGACTGAACAAGATTCTTTTCAGCTTCTGACGGCTTAACCATCACTGGTACACCAAGTAGGGGCTGACCAGAAAGTGCAATTGCCATAGGAACCGACATTACATCATAAAATTCAATATAGCTGCAAAAAAGCAATTAATAATTGAAGATTAACTTCCCAGGCATGCTAGAGAGAGGGGGGTTGCATGCAACATTAAAGTGAGTGTGAAAGCACATAAAACAAACAGTTACATTAGTCCAAAAGGAAAATGTCACTTTAAATCTTCAAGCACAAAACAGAATAGACATCTCTAAGGGTTAATCACATTATATCCAGGGAAAATTTACACATAACTCCGGAATTAGCCTGCTCATGCATTTCACAAACCCACTGCCCAAGTTATATCTCAGTTCTTTTCAACTTTGATTTTTAATCCTAGAGCATGCCATTTTCATTGTCCCAACTCCCAAGTACTCTGCTCAGGCCCACTCCTGAAACAACTTTTGACGATATTGTTGCTTCACAATTAAACTTCGTCAAGATGACAATTGATGAATGTTACGAACGGCCCCTGCCATGCCCCTACATTTGGTCTATGTGCCCCAGGAGTGTGAGCGTGCAGGCCTTTTTCGGACCGTTAACTACTTACGTACTGCCGCTGGAAGTTACACTCCAAAGGGAATTTAGGACGCGTCCCGAGTTATCAAACTCTAGACCTGCCCTTAATGGCAGATTTAATTGGACCCAATTGGCAACAATTGCATCGAATTAATTCTAGTATTAAGGAGAGGTCTAGAGTCCAACCAAATTCCCATTAAGGGGAGGTCCAGAGTTCGATTCCCCAGGACAAATCCCCTTCGGGTGCAACATACAAGAAACAGTACATTAGTAGTTAATGGTCCGAAGGCCTGCGCAGTCACGCTACCGGGCCGCAGAGGCAAAATGTGGGTGGGGGGGTGCATGGTGGGGCTGCGTCATTACAATGAAATCAAAGAAGGATATGTACCCAATTCCTTTGGAGCGTCTCGAATTCCGGTCCATGATCAGATGTACATCTCTAACCTGCAATTTCCGAATGAGTAACAGTCATAAAAGAGAAAAACTAGTGTGACTTCTGCACAAAGTTCAAAAAGGCGGAAATATGCCTCGAGGCGTTATTTATTAACAAGGTAAGGCGTACGCCTCAAGGTGATTGAGGCGTAAGCCCCTCGACAAACCGATACAAATAGGTCCAAACATTATAAAACAAATAACTTATTTCAAGCAAAGCAAAATAAATTGATCTAAATTCCAATACATGTATCATCACATGTTGCTATTGTTAACAATCTTGTAGTTTGCACCTTGTAACTAACTAGGATGATAAGTGGACTAAATGTTGCATGTAGCAAACCATTTATGAGAAAAAGAAAACAAGTAACTAGCAAGAAAAAGGTAACATGCCTGTTGAAAACTTCTTGTAGGAGAAACAATAGAAAAACAAGAAGATATATCGATATGATACGAACTTCCTTGCTTCCAAATTCCAACTTATTTGGCTAAGGTTTTTATTTGTTATTCGATTCGAATTGTAATGAAGTTTTTACTTTAGTCGTAAACCAAAAACAATTTAAAAAATTCAAAATTAGATGCCAATTTAGAGGCTTATGCCTCTTGAGCCTTGAGGCACAACCATAGAGGCGTATGCCTTACCGCCAAAGGCTTAAGCCTCTAAGGAAATTGCCTCACATTAGTGCCTCAAGGAACCAGACAACCGCCTCAGGCCAAGGCGGGTCTTGAGGCGAGCCTCCGCCTCACCTTTTCAAACTATGCTTCTGCAAATAAAATGCAATCGCCGGAACCATCTAAGAAGTTAAACAGTTCAGTAGAAAGCATCAACAGTTTAATGGTAGTGGGCTTACTATGGATGCTGCTACATAATGAGCAGGTAAAAAAAGGGAAGAAGAAGTTAACATATATTAATGAAAACAAAACCATGACAGCCTTATCAAAATAACAATGGCCAACCTTGCCAGCCTTGGAGAAGAACTCATAGACATCTCTTTCTGCTGCCTTCAAAGAAATCTAGAAATTGTACCAGCGAATGTGTGAGAAAACCTCCAGATATGAGCAAAGAATGCAAGAACAGATTAATGTATAGTTCAACTACCTGATAAGCGAAAACAGTTCGCTGATCTCGTTCAGGATCTGCTTCTGGCTTTTCTACGTCTTTCTTTTTCTCTTTGTATCTTCTGTGAAAGAAAATCCAGAAAGCAAATAAGTAGTCAAATACTAATTTACCTCATCAATCAAAAACTGGCAAAGTCATAATGACTAGCAGCCAGTAACGCAGAGAGAGCAAAGATTTAGTGAGTACTTTGCTTTTTTAATACAAAAAGCATGAATGAGTAAAATTCTTATTCATAAATGAGAAATCCCCTAATCGAATCAAGATTTGCTCCAAAAACTGGACAAAGCCATATATCATTATCCTGCAGGGAACTCTATAGCGTCAACGAACCGTACTAAGGTTGGCATTTTGGTCAAAACAATTACAATCTTGACGAGAAAGCAATGAGACGAACCTGGGAACAAAGTAGCAATTAAGAGAAATGAACACTGAAAAACTTCAGGCATTGAATTAACAACGTGCTTGTCCCTTCTATGCCAAACCTAATTTTACAGTTTTCACCATCATATTAAAGAGCAAATTTAGTAACATAAATGACAGCAATTATATGAACGTTACAAAACAGTAAGAATTCAACAAAAAGAAGAATTACACCAAACACTAAACAATTTTTGCAAATAAATACAAACAAATAAGTACTTCAGCCGTACAGAACTGCTAATGGAATTAAATATGTCTCATGGTGCAGAAAAGCCCTGAACTTCCAATTTACCAGTCAGAAATTTTTCCAACCATGTAATGTTGCTCCAATAGATAGTAAATATTATTTCATTCAACTAGATTCATGGGCATATCCAACCCGAAATTATTTTCAACTATTATTAAGAAAAATTTATATAAACCTTAAGTCTGAACTATTTTTTTCTCATTCTAGTCCGTGTCAAAAAATTTTCTAAATCCGCCCCTGACTCGATTAGTTGATCAGAATTGGATAATGCCAAGTTAAATAATAAGTTCACAAAGTATATTGCAATTTTTATTATCTGATTTATGCATTGCAAGTGTCCTTACTATATGTATAAAGCGATCTCATCTAGCATAAAGATCAAAGAGACCACAAAAGGGGGGAAAAGATCTACAAAATATATCTTATGAATTACCATGCATGCGCGTCGGCAAATAAGATTAAAACAAAAAAATCCTCGCATGCTGCATGAAATTGTGAACTTAATAAAACAGTTTGTGACTGGAATTATGTCATTTTGTAATAAAACGCCTCTGCCTATACTTTCTACTGCAGAGAATAATAATTCATAAGTAACTTTTTGAATGGGGAAAAAAGAGAATATTACACCTGCAGGCCATTATACAAGATTTTAGAGGTCTGCCAACTATTATATATGCTTCAAATCCAATTAAAACTACTACTTCAATTAATTAAAAAAAAAAAAAGAAGAAGCTAAAGTGGAACAACAGATGTAATTATAACGCTATGAGACCCAATTTATTTAACCATTTCATATCTAATCAACACCGGTTTCTTTCTAACGAAGAAAGGACAGGGAGTACTAGCATTGTCATTTCAAGAGAAAATGCAAAAATGTCATGAGTGCCAAATTCAGTAAAGAAACAGTGTATAAACACACTTAATTTACTAATAGAGAAAAATACTAGTCCCAATGTCTATTTTTGGCCCACATAACCTATATATAACTTGAATAATATATAGCATTATTTAGTAAATTAAAATAACGAACATTAGCCTTACCTGCTTTCACGATCTCGATCTCTAAATTCCTTGTCCCTTCCTCTTTCTTTATAGACTGCATCCATACTCCTTTCAATGTCCCTACTTCTCTCTCTTTCCCTACTGTCCCGGTTTCTTTCTGAATAACTTCTGCTCCCCCTTGACTTCTCTCGCTCCCACTCCCTGTCTCTTTCTCTTCCATATTCATGGACATGCTCCCTCCTATCCTCATCAAAATAACTTTCTCGTTTCTTGTCACTGTCCCTCTCTTTGCCTCTCTGTCTGTCTCTCCCTTTTCCATAGCCATCCTGCTTGTCCCTATTTCTGTGCTCCGGCCTCTGCGTGTGTCTATCATTGTCACTCCTCTCCCTATCTCTTGCAGGTACATCATGAGTTGAGCTCCTTTCGGTCCTGCTATCACGGGACTCGTCCCTTGACCTTGAATGGTTCTTTCCCTGATCCAAATCACTGTCAGTGCCTTCACTTCTATGCTTTGAACTGTGACTTTTATCTTTCTCTTTGGATTTAACCATGTCCACACCTTCATTCATAAGTCCCTTCCACCTTTCACTTTCTGGATTTTCCACGGTATTCTCTAAATATTCATACTCGTCAAAATCCATTTTTCAAAACCTAAACTCAAACAGATGAACTAGCAAATATTAAATTCACGAAGATATATTTATAGTGGAAATAAATCTGAAAAAGAATTAAATTAGGGGTTCATTGCCCCATATTTTTTTAACTCAAAGCACTTGCCCTCATTGGTTTTCCTATGCGGTATAGATTTCATGCGTTTCACAGTACCAGTACCACAAAATTGTTAAATCAAGAGTAGTAAGTGAAAGAAGCCAGATAGGAGAAAATATTTAAAACCCTAAAAACTTTAAGCTGGCGATAAAGCTAAAAGTTGAAAACTATTAAAGCAAAGAAAAACTCACCGGGTAAGCGTAGAACTTGATCAGCAGACAGCAAAGGATTTTGGAGGGTCGATAACGAAAATCAGCCGCTTTATCCTCACTAACTTGCTTGAACCTCCCTTCAAAAAATGAAAAACTTTAGCTTCAACCTGCCCGGGGCCGAAAATGAACGCAAGCCGGATCCGGACGCCCAGATTTGATATTAGGCTAATACACGGGCCTGACAGTGGGCTCAAAGTGCTCCACCTAAAAATTTGAAGAGATAATTAGAGATTTTACCTAGACACCTATTTTACACCTTTGTTTAAAATTAATTGTAATTATTCTCCTACACATTACAAATATACCTCCATATTTTATTCATTTTTATATTTTTCAATAATAATTAAATTATTATTATTCTATTGATTGATTTATAACCTACGTTGTGTGTATATATATATATATATATATTTTTTTTTTCCCATCAAACCGCCACCCATTCATTCTTCATCACTGTAGCCGCCGCCGCTGCGTCCGCCGCCACTGTAACCAAAATGGAGATCTAAACCTTGTGTTGACTTTTTGTTTTCTCCTTGATGATTAAAAAAAAAAAAAAAAAGCAGCCCAATGACACCCTAAAAATTATTAGCCATTTTTCAGGGTGTAGCCACAAATTATAGAAATGAGAGTCAAAACTTGACGAAACTTAATAATCCTGAGCCGAAATATTAAAAAAAATTTTAAAAATATTCTAAAAGGTAAAAAAAGAGATTTTTTTGAAAACAGGGGTAGCCGTAGATCGAAGTGGCCACCCCAGCTACGCCCCTACATTTTCCCCACCATAGGGTTTCTGCAAAGTTGCGGATATCACATACATAAAATGGACCCTTGTGAAGTAATAGTTGCCTTGTTGAAAATAATTCATGTGTTCGTCAGTCTCTTTGCCTTCTATTAACTGTTTCCTTTTCTTGAGGGTACGTGTAATAGATGGAGATCTCTGTTGCATGAATAAATTATAAACATATGGAAACGGTTTGCAGATTTGTCTACACATTGCCGCCGGAATGGTTCAGTGGCAGTTCTCAACCTTTCACTTTTTTATTTTTTTAAACATTCTTTATTCTTTATGGTTCCACATAAATTTGCATTTTATAATTTTTTTTTTAATTTTGAGTTACTGGCGTTCCTGTCACGTCCCCGTTAATTTTATAATATTTTCGAATATCTTATATCGGTTAACAAATTCCGTAACATAAGCTTCAATGTAAATAGCGGGGACAGGATAAAGTTAATTACTTAAGTTAACAAATTGTTATATTTTAAAGAATCGTTGCAATTCGGTTTCTCAATAAAATGCACAAAATTAAACATGTTATATTAATAGGTATTTTTCATTGATTACCAAAGAGCAAAATTAATCTTTTCAAAACAAATTGTTGAAAAGAGGTTTTACATTAGAAGGTAAGTTGTCAATATTATATAAAATTAGAAATACATTTATAGAAAGGTGGACATATTTGTTAATACAAAAGATATTAAATGCATACTATCTTCAAAGACAGGTTGTCATTACATGCAAAACGCTACTCCCTTCGCGAGCATGCTCCAACCCATAACTTGCCTTACTTTTCAAATATCATATTTTCAATCATCTACAAAAAAATTGTAGAAAGAAAGGAATGAGTACGAAGTACTCAATGACTAACAAAACTCTTTGATTCACCTTTTGTTTGAAAGATTTGTTTTCAAGAAAATCATTTGATGAACAAAGTTTTTCAATGCACAAATGGACCCTATCACTAGTTAGACTACTACCCGTGGTGGGCGCAAGAGTCATATCAATTCAATCATGGCCATGTACAATTAAGTAAATCCACAATGAACCCCGATTGACCCTTAGAGGAATTTCAATTCAAAACAAAAACCACACTAATTTTCCCTATCCCGAGTCATTAGATAGGTCATAGTATATGAAACAATTCAAAACAATTCAATACAAAACGGGTAGAGCAACTAGTGATTCAAATGCAATAAATCAATCTTTCTTTTCAATACATCAAATCCAAGTTTGTCTCATGGAATACTTCAATTAAAGTCATGCTTATCGTATCAAAACATCATAGATGCAAAAAGGGAATCAAAGTATTAGTTACTCACCTCTTTAACTTGATTTTTCTAAAGATTCTTTGAGTTATTGATAAATACTCTCAAAACCTCCATTTTCCTTGATCAAAGTGATACTTCAAGTTGTATTTCTTATATATATATGGTGGATGGTCATTTTCAAGTGTTAAACCAAGTGTTTGATAGGCTTTAAGGGTTGTTTTCCTCCTCTCTCTTCCTTTGGACGAATTTCTTTTATTTTTTTGAAGTTCATGATACTCACTATTAAGAAGTAAAGCATGGGCAAGAAGAGGCAAGACATGGGAGTGGAGAGGAAGGGAGAGAGGGACATGGAAATGGTGCGGGAAATGGGTAGGGTTGGTTGGGAGGTTGAGAAATTCTCACCTCCTACCCCTTCTATATAATCGTTAGAAAATATCTGGATTTAGTTGTTTTTAATGAACTTTTAGCTTCTGCCAACTAGAAAACGACACGTGGCGCGACGTGGAGCCGTATACTTGGAAGGCAAAGGTGACTAACTGCACGAGCAGTCCTTACACTTTATGTTGTCGTATAATTAGGTTGTAACCTTTTGACTTATGTTATTCGAATCCTTCAATTTAATGTAGTTTTTCAATTAAGTGGCTACACTTTAAGTTATACAATTCAATAGCCACATTCTTGTCTCTAGGTATTACTTGAGTGACAATCTTTGAATCTTATGACGTCTCAAGCGGTTACCGTTAAAGTATTTACATTTGTCAATAGCAAACTCAGGTGGTTATTCAATCATTGCCAATAACCACATTCTAACTTCAATTCGTTGCCAAAACATCCAGCATGTTGTCAATAATCATTATTTTACAAATTCTTGACATTTATTTGCGTAACAATCTTGCGATAATTCGAATACAATTACATTGTCATATTTCAATTCAATTTGAATGGCAACCTCTCAACTTTGAAGTTCAATACAATTCTATTTTTTGGTATTCATTCAAGTGGTAAATCTTGTAACTTTATAATTTATGCAATTCAATTCGATCACTTTGTCATAATCTTATAATCTTTCAATTAGTGTAATTCCAACAATTGTTCAATCATCGTCAAAATAGCGATCAGGTTGTCAATAATCATATTTTAATTCAATGATTGTTAAAATAACAATCATGTTATCAATAGATCTATTCCAAAATTTAAGCATTCATTTGAGTAATAGTCTTGTGACTTTAATATTGATGCAATTCAATTCAATAATCTTATAATCTTTTAATTGATGAAAATCTAATAAGTATTTAATCATCATCAACATAACGGTTACATGCTTAAAATTTTCTGAGATGTTACAGTTCCTATTTTTTGGTGTGTTTCCATTTTCTAGTATGTTCTAACATCTTTTTTTCTGGTTTTTCTTTTTTATTTTTCTTGGTTGTTTTGTTACCATTTTCCGAAGTTTTTTTTTTTTTTTGGTTACCAATTTTTTGGCGTGTTACCAATCTCTCTTTTTTTCCCTATTTTTACTAGTAATGTTACCCCTTTCTGGTTGATTTTTTTCTCCTTTTTTTTTGGATTTTTTTGTTACAATTGTATTTATTTATTTTCTAAATGGTAACATTTGCTCTTCAAATGGTTACATTTATTGTTGTGTTTGTGGTGGTGACAATTGCCCGCGGTCCGGAGTTGAAAAAGTGGAGGCGACACTGAAGACAACTACTTTTTTATTGAAAGAATTATTACTTTTAATTATTACTAGTACTGCTCCTGTGCGTTGCACGGAAAAACTAACACCAATTGATTTGACTATAAATATCACTACAAATGTTGGAGGAAAAAAATTGAACATGAAATTCACTCTAACTAATGATACAATTCTCAATGAATTCACGTTCAAAATAGGAATCAATAAAAAAAATACTTCGACATGCAATTCGGGGTGATGAATGCTATAGTTATCACCGAATTTTAAAATCGAAATCGATACAAACGATTTCAAATTTTGAAAAACCTTCTTAAATACAATGTTGGTTGTATTGTTTATTTGGTCATGTAGTTTATCGATTCTTTATAACATATATATTAACATCTTCAATTCAAAACGATTTGCAACCCTATAAACCGCAACATACATTTGCGCATAGCTAAAGACTGGGATCTTTTAAAAATATTGCTACATGAAAGAGTGAGTCACCAACGATATGTTTAATATGAAAACTTTTCACCAGCATTATTTTCAGTTAAAATCTTAGCTTCCAAAACATACTTGCCAAATTTTGTAACAATTAACTTTAATTTTGTTCAGGGGTGTAGCTGGGGGTGGCCACCCCGATCCCCGGCTACCCCCCGTTTTTGAAAAAATTTCTTTTTTTACCCTTTAAATTTTTTTTTTAAAATTTTTTTTTAGTATTTCGGCTAGGGGTTGTCAAGTTTCGACTCCCCCTTATATAATTCCTGGCTACACCCCTGGTTTTGTTGCATAGATCTCGCCCTTTGCATCTATTTACATTTTCACCCCAATCTTTGTATCTAGTTGCGCTTTCATTCCTAAGCTTAAATTTTGGACTAATAGGCCCTATTCTTGGGTTAGTATGTGCAAACTGATCCCAACCCGACCCAGATAAGAAATCTTACGTGCAAACATAACCTAAGAATGGATTAAATTGAATTGCAAAACTTTCTATAGATCTAACGAATCATATCATCCTCTATGATTTATGCAATACTAAGGAACAAAAAAGATAAAAAAATATTGTAATAGATTTTATAATAGAATTTGAAATTTAATTATGTTATGTTATTAAGCTAGTTCATGACTCTAACCTGTACAGTAAAAAGATAATTACGAAAGAGTATTTTGAATGTTTTGAACTTGTTACAGAAGAGTATTTTTAATGTTTTGAACTTGTTCTCATAATTTCATGTTTATATTTGATTAAAACTATTATCATTTATTTGTCATTTTTTGATGACATCCATCAAGTACCTAAAAATTTTTGACATATATATAATGGCCCGATTAACAACCAACATTTTGTTATTATTAATAAATACATAAAATTCAAACATGTTTTTATGCAATGAAAGATCAGGGGGAAAACTGCAAATTATGTGAGTTTTTGAAAAGTACGGTGATACAATGATTATTAGCCTAATATAAGATGATTTGCCGACAGTTATCTGATGTGCCGCCATTTTCTCGCATGTCCTATTTTTTCTTTTTAATTTTTTACCATGTATCCTTAATCAGGTGCTGTCTTTATTTTGTTTTATTTTTTCTCACTTATTTCTTATGACTTGTAGTTATTCCTTCTCATCTTGACTTGTGATTTTAATGAATGTGACATTTTTATATTAATTGTAACTTTTTAGATCAAATATAACTTTTTTAATCTCTAATTTCTAAAGACTCCTTGTATATAACTTTGAAAGTTAACATTTTTGTTACTATTTAATTTAATTTTTTTATTTTTTTTATACATGGGGATATAGAGGAGGAGTGTGATTCAAACTCTGGACTGTCCTAACCATTGAAGTATAATTCAAACCACATTTAATTTAAAATTAATATGTACTAAAAAGTTAAATAGATGGTCTTTTTTTTTGTGGGAAAAAAGTTATATAGATGTTAAAATGTCATATTTAGTTAAAAAATCAACATAGAAAAAGTCACATTTTTTATCACTATTTACCTTTCTTTACTTGAAAATTATTTAAAATTGTTATCGATTAATATATAAAGGCACTTAAGTGCCCTTTAGATTTTCCCACCGATTTTTTGAGTTGTAACCCATGCGGTGTGACTTTTTGCGGTAAGGTTCTAATTTTGGTTAGAATTAGCCTCCCTCCCTGCCTCTTTTTCCTCACTTCCCGCACCCTCTTACCCATTGCTGTAAATTCTATTCAACTCTCTCTTCTCCCTTCTAAATTTATATAAATGGGGCTTAGGGTAGTAAATTAGAAGAGGAAAAAATACGAAAAATATGTCAAACATGGGGCTGATCTCCCTAAGATAAAAAATGGAGGGTTGGCCACCCTTCCTAATGGGGGTTGGCCGTCTCCAAATTTTAGCACTTTCGTGCACTTGGACGGAAATATACATAACTTTTTGTGTATAAATCGGAATTGAGATTCGTAAAAAGCATTGGATTTCTTATTCGATGAGCTTCAATAAAGCATGATAAATTGGAGTTATTGTTAAGAGTAGTTTTGACAAGTATGAAAGAAAATGTTGCAATAGCTATGGACGAAGGAAAATAACGATTCAACTACAATGGAAAATAATAGTACTATATGCTCAAATGTAATAATGTGATATTTATTAATCATTCCCTATGGTTGGAAAGATTGCAATATATGATGATTCTTTGAGACTATTTGAATATACCAATGCAATCTTTGATGAGAGATACTTGAAAATATTGAGCATGATATATATGATTTGACTGATATTATACTATTGAGCATATTGTGATACATGCTATATGTACCAATTGTGCATGATGTTAAGCATGACAATATGTATGTGGCATGAAGAATATTGGTTTGTGTGCCAATGGTGGTTGTGTGAACAATGTATAGTGATACCGTATTTTATTTACTGTCTTAGTATATATACCACTTTGGGGTGTTCCCTTAGGTGAGTGCTTGAGGGCTCAGTAGTGTAGCCGTCTGATTAGATATACCACTTAGAGTACCAACAAGTGAGTGTTTGGGGCTCGGCGGCGATAGGCCATACCTATTATTTCTATATTGTATTTTGTACTAGTAGTGGCTCATCAACGATATACTTACATAGATCGTAGTACGTGCTTATTTGATTTGACCTTATTGATATTGAGCTTGTACGATATATCATATGGGGGCCCTGTATGCTTGGTGGTATGACGTCGCCATCATCACTTATTTGACATTATATACGTGATGATCATGTATACTGTTATTTGCTGAGCGTTAGCTTATATAATTTTGCATTATATGTGTTAAAAAGCAAGTGAGGGGGTCAGTCGCAACTCCGAAATGACTGGGCAATTGTGTATTGGGCTTTGACCGTGGTGCATGGGTCAACCACAAGGGAAACCCATAAAAGTTGTGTCTATTTTAAGTTAAATAATTTATTACAACTTTACAACGGTAAAGTAGATTTTATATAAATAATTCACATTTGTCTTCGGCTCTTGATTTTAAATCTTATAATGAAATAAACTTTCTCGAATACGATCTCTTTGGGGACGTTATAATTATAATCAAATTTATTACTAATGTACATATATTTCAAAATGTACTTAATGTATTTAAGTTTAATGAAAATAATTTATAATCGAACATATGGAATTTTTGGTTCACCCATATTTTATTTTTTGGGAAAATTTTCAAATTTAATTAATGATTTATTCCATAATATAATATGAAAGGATTTACAAAAATAATTGGGGTGTTACAAAAATAGTACGGGAATGGTGAAAAATATGTTTTAAAGAAAGTAGTTAAAAATAAATTGACACAAAAATCAAGAAGAATTGATTATTGCAAAATCAATTTTATACACACCTTTAGCAAAAACACCCTGCCTACTAGGAATGGCAACGGGACGGGATCGGGGCGGGTATGTCTTCCCACGCCCCTGCCCTATTAAGGGAACCTCCGCCTAGATATGTAAAGATAGGCCGGCCTGGAAAAGCCCGAGACCGTAGGCCGGCCCGTAACTGTCTAGTCCTAGTCGCGGGCCGTTACCTGCGGTCGATCGGAGGGCCGATTCAGAGAAGTCAGGCCCGCCGTTAACCCACTGGCTCGTGAAAAAAAATTTTAAAATTGGCTCCCTACCATAATTAAAGCTATCTACAGCAGCATGTTACTACAGGCAGCAATCGCTGCAGACGCCTTTTTAACTTTTTTAATTTTTTTTGTTTTGTCAGGTCAATAATTGGGTGATGCAAATTAATGAATACTTGTTTGTGTTGTTATGTTTTAAATTTCAAAAGTTTAAGTATTAAAACTACCTAGTTGTCAGCTATATTATGTAGACAATGTTTGAATTTCAAGGTTTTTACGCAATAAAATATTTGAAATTTATTATTAAAAATTTTAATTTTATCTTGTTATATGTTTACTTTTTAATTAGAATTTAAAAATCTAAAAGACTAGTGATATCTTTAAAAAAATGTGACAAATTTCTCATTAAAGTATTTTATTTGTAATGTATTTATTATAAAATTTAAATGTAAAATGTGACAAAAAAAGAAAAAAAGATGCCCACATGGGCCGGGTCAACTCGTGACTCACATAGCCCACGTAGGTAGGCTGGACCATAGGCAAAAAAATCCGGGCCGGTCTGCCCTAGACCGAGAAGCCCACTCGTGCGGGCTTTTTTGCATTGCGGTCGTGCCAGGCCCGCCTGTTTTGACACCTATACCCTGCGGCGGTAGTTTAGGGTGGGTACGAGAAAAATATCCGTTACCCACCCTGTTATGAAAATCCTAAAAAAATAACTATTAAAGTTAGCTAAAAATTTAACAAAAAGAATATTGGGCAAAGTGTTTGAAGCTTATAAATTTATTTTGAGTACCAGTGTTCGAAACCTCACTAACTCTTCTTCTATATCAATTTTTTTTATAATTAAAAAAAACTATTGGGTATCGGTTCGGGATGACCACTACCCGTCTCCAACCAGATAGGAATTCGAGACGAAATTCTTCGCTCCGTACATGTCTCAATACTTAACGGGGTGGTGATAGTTTCTAGGAATAAAATGTGATAAATAAAAAACCTAGTTAAATAGGATTATGTTGATAGTTTTTAAGAATAAAATGCGATAAATAAAAAAACAATTTAAACAGGGGAAAAAAAGAAGAAGGGAATATGGCATTAATTCCTCACTAACTGCATTACAGTTATGGCCATGTACAACCCGGACCAAAGTTTAACCTTCATTTCTGAATTTCAAGGCCCATTATCACATTGTACATCAAGTCGAACGACTTGATAAAAGCATGAGAAATTCTGCAAATATAACCTTTAGTTTGTGTTCTCTCTTTCTTTTTTAAATTTCTTCCCAGTACTACAAGTATCTTGAATCAGTTTAATTGGATATACTATAACAAGAATACCATTTAAAGAATATAGCGACTTTTGATACCAAATCGTAATAAACTTCCACTTTACCCTTAATTCTTTGATAATTAATTAATGAATTAATCTATTTGTACAAATAAATGTAGAGATTTGTTTACAAAAAGGGTGTGAATTTATAATTTCACCCACATATTGTGTAGAAATTACAATTTCACACAATATTGTGTAATAAAAAAAGAGAGAATACATAGATAAAATTATAATTTTATTCTCTATCTATAAATCTATTTATACACTTATCTATACGTGTAGCATCACTCTTAATTCATGAGCATCTCCAATGCATGGTTTTGGGTCATGGTTATATAGAGAAGAGATATAGAGAGAAGATAATTATTTTAAAGGATTTTTTTCACTTTCTGTCCCCAACCTTTTCACTTTTACACAATCTTATCCTCATGCTTTTTTTCTCGCCTCCTGGATCCCCAACGTTTAATGAAATCTCAACGTTCATCCTTTCTCACGTTTTCCGTCCTACAGCTCCGTTAATTTCACGTGTGTGTTCCAATCCCCAAAAACCCCAATGGGCAGTGTAGGCAATTCAACAAAAAGAACCATGGAAATATATCAAACAAGAAGCTTCATGTGGAATAGATGAATAGAATAGAAGCATATCAAACAAGAAGCTTCCTGTGGAATAGATGAATAGATACAAAAGCAAGTTTCAAGTTTTCTTCTTCATATCTTTGAATTTCTCCTTCACAATGGCCGAATAGAGACTTTGGTGAAGAGCAGTAGGGCATTTCACTGGTGAGAATAACTATTACCCCTTAATAATATATTTGAAGGAGCAGAGCTTCAACCATTGCAATGGCTTATGAACTAAGGAGTGAGTTTGAGAGTGCACCCACATATGGTAAGTTACACGTTCAACTATTCGATTTGCATCGTTGTTCAACTTGCAATGATTTGTTTTCCTTCATCAAGTTTCTACCTTTATCTGCCCTAATTTTTTATCTGCCCCTTATTTTGTGGATAGATAAGAATTCTTCATTGTTCACTCTAAAATGCTTCCACGGTGAAGTGTTCTTGGAGAATAAGGTGGATGATTTTTACACCGGGGGGAAGGTGAACTAGATTATGACCTTTTTTCAACAATTGAGTTAGATGGGATTACGGAAGCCTTAGGATTGCACCAACCTCTGAGATACCTCTACAAACGCCCCCAACACATCAGATGGGTTTCTATGGTTGAAGAATGATGAGGACATAAGAATCATGACTAAAGACATTGAGAGTTATAGGTCAATTGTCGTGTATTTCATTGAGGTCGGGGATGATTCGAGTGGAGGAATAATGTGGAGGGAAAAGGAGATGACAATTCCTCAAAAGAGACTATATATGAGAGATTGTGAGATACATGTAGAGGACGTGAGCCAGCCAGTTGGACACTCACAGCCTCCAATTGAGTCACAAGAAGGTCCACAATCCCAAATTGAAGATGAATCTGCTGCATGGAAAGATATTTTGTTGGATAGTAAAAAGTTCCAGGAGTTTGTTGCTTGGGATGAAATAGGACAGCAGAATTCAAAATGCAATAAAACAAGAAAAAGCCAACCAATAAGCCAGCATAAGAACAGAGATGGGCAAGCTTTAGTAGGCAGTGTTGAAGTTCATGTCGATGAAGATGAACTTGATCCAGTTGTCGATGCTTTTGAAGACTCTGATTATGAGCAAGAGCTGGAGCCACCTATTGTTGAGGATAATGAACAAGTGCAACCCACGTATGAGCGGTATGATGATCGTCACATGGAGTATGAAGGCAACGATGAAGATTACTTGGATGAGCTCAAGAGTGTGTATAGCAATGAGGAAAGGGGGCCAAGGAGAAGGAGATGTGATCATCCCTACGCTGGATCTCTTGACAGAGATGAAGGGCCATTTGAAATATGTTGCTTTCTTCTCTTTGCATATATGAATCAATTATATTTACATATGTAGTCTTCTAACTATATGATTTATCAAAATTAATCATTCTTCTTTGTGATGCAGGTCTTATATTTGAGAAAAAACAAATTCTTAAAAGTTTGATAAAACAATATGCAGTGAAACAGTCCCGAGCAATTTGTACCGTTAAGGATGATATGACTCAAGTTAGAACAAAACGCGTGAAAGGATGTCCATGGGAGCTTTATGCTTGAGCTATCCCCTTGATACAGACCTTCAGAATCAATACACTAAAGATAATGCACCAATGTTCCATGAAATTCGACAATAAATGGGCGACAACTGCTTTTTTTTTTTTGCCAGGAAGTACGTAAAACTCTTTCGCAACCAGCGTTCTATAACATTTGATGCATTTGAAGCTGTGGTGCGAGAGGACTATGGAAAGGCCCCATCTAGAGCTCAATTTTACAGAACTAAACAAAGGTGTATGGAGATCATAACGGGCAGCAACGAGGCTCAATATAACTTGTTAGTTGATTATGTGCAAGAGCTAAAGAAAACAAATGAAGGAACCATTGTTGTGTTGCAAACCGACGTGGTGGGGGATGCTAGACAGTTTAGAAGAATATATATTTGTCTTGGTGCCTTGAAAAGATGATTTAAGGAGGGTTGTAGATGTGTGGTTGGATTAGATGGAGGTTATCTATGGGGAGATGAAGGTGGCCATTTACCTTTCAGCCGTGGGAATTGACGCCGAAAGTGCCATGTTTCCAATTGCCTATGCCGTTGTTGAGTCGGAGTGTAAAGATAGTTGGAATTCGTTTTTTGAGATATTGATTGGAGATATTAAAATGCGTGATAGTAATGGATGGACCTTTATCACCGACAAGCAAAAAGGTTTGGTCGATGCACTGAATACATGGTGTTCGAATGCTGAGCATCGCTTTTGTATGCGGCATCTATATATAAACTTCAGAAGTAATCATGCTGGAATGGGTTTGAAACTCATATTATGGGTTGCTGCAAGGGCACCAACTGTGGTTGAGTAGAAAAGACACGTGAGTAGGATGCTGGAAGAAAAAAAAGAAGCCTACGAGTGGCTCTTAGAAAGGCCAGCCTCCCAATGAAGCCATTCACATTTTGATGTCACCAACAAATGTGACATTCTCCTTAACAATTTATGCGACTCTTTTAACGCAGCAATTCTTCAAGCAAGGGACAAACCAATACTGCCTATGTTGGAGAAGATATGTGACTACTTGATCCCTCGTATGGCAACAAAGCAGGACTTTATCAACAAATGGTTTGGTCCAAAGATTATGAAGATATTGGAGAAAACTAAGAACGAAGCAAGATTCTGTCAACCAAAATATGCCGGAGAACAAAAATTCGCAGTCATGGATGGTATGGATCAGGGAGCAAGCATGCTGTTGATCTTCGAAATAGAGAATGCACCTGTCATAAGTTCCAGTTAACTAGTTTACCTTGTTATCATGCAGTTAGTGCCATATTAAGCTGGAGATTATGGGTTGAGGACTTCGTTGACACATGGTACAATAATGGGGCATTTATGAGGAGTTATTCTCCTGTATGGCAGGTCCAGAGCTTTGGGAGGACAAAGGAAAACAGCCATTTCAAGCCCTACCGTTTAGGAAGCAGCCAGGAAGGCCAAAAAATGCCAGGCGAAGAGAGGTTGATGAACCAGCACCCTCAGGCAATAAGCGTGGCATGCATGGAATACAAATGACTCGTAAAAAGTGTCGTGGGGTTGGTCATAACAAGTGTGGGTGCAAGCATAAGAGTGGAGCTAACGACAAGGGAGCCAAGCAATCATGGATAGGCCCTTATTTTTTGTTGAATCAACGGCATCTATTTTGACACTCTTGAAAAGTAAGTCTTTTTGTAGTTTAATTATAACATTCTACCTATGCTCCATTGCTACTGGTTGTATGATTTTTGAAATGAAGTGGCTATAAGGTTGAGTCCCTATTGTGGCAGTGATGTGTTTTTTGCTTGGTTCTATTTTGATGTAAAGGCAAAATTCAAATAACCAAGGTTGGCTGCTGGTTTAATGGAAGATTGTTTTACACTTTAAGTGCCATTATACTTTCTATTGTATTTTTATTCATGAACATTACAGCTATACGTGATGTGAAGGGGTCCTATATAGTGGAGTGTGTCTTGGAGCCTAAAAAATTACAAGAGAATAAGGAAAAAAAAGATACAATTCTGTCCTTAGGCTGCTTCACTGGTGCGGCCAGACCAAATATTCTGCCAGAAACTGCCCAGAATTGGAACCACGGTGACGCCGCATGGGTGATGACGTGCGGCCGTATCGAAATTGCTTACTTTCATGGTGAACAAATTGCCAACTTTTCCCAAAAATTTGGAGACGCTACATATTACATCCCCAAAGTATTGAAGATGTACTGCATCCTTAAACTATTGAAGACGATACAGGTTACGTCCCCAATCTTATACTTTGAGAACATTGCAAGTCCCCTTCGAATTGGTCAACTCACAGACACGCCCCCCCCCTTTATTTTCCTTAAACTCAAAACAGGTCCTCAAAATTACATTAAAAAAAAAAAAAAAAAAAAAAAATA
>CAVNYN010270713.1:0-15859 GCA_963692815.1 Nyctanthes arbor-tristis | reverse complement strand
ATACTTCAGAATGAGAAATTCCTTTTTCACTTGGTACTCCAACTAGGTCACCTGCTAACATAAACACAAAGTTTCTCCACCTTTCAACTTCATAAGCCTAGAAAATTCCAAGAGATTCCAAAATTTCAACTCTAAAAATTTGCTAGTATTCTCCATCCTAATTTTATTATGATCAATCGATTTCATTGCTCAACACAAAGTTACATTCTATATTGGCAAACATCAATCCATGCATCTCATAGTCTTGTATATATGCTTAGCAAAAAAAAATTCTGCACACTTAGTTCTTTTATAATAATAAATACATAGACATATATACACATGCATCTGCATATTGCATGGAACAAGTTCATCATTGTCCAACTGAAAACAGGATTCACAACATCCCTTTTCGTCCTTAAGTAGCTATACCTTAAATCGATATAAGCCTAGTTATTTTTTGTCTCTGGTGAGGTAAACTTTGCCAGAGGAGTTTCCGGTCTAAAATTGGGTATACCTAAGTCACCTAATTTCTATTCGACCTCACATATAGTAAGCCTTAATCATAAGCTGAACCTCAGCTAATTACTGAAACGGTAGAGATATTTAAAAAAAAAAAAAAAAAAAACTGAGTTGTTGCCCCAAAATGTATAGATGAAGTTTTTCTTACATAGTCATTCTCTGCTGCTGCATTTACCCACTCCCTAGACTTCTTCCTATGAAATTTCTCATATGCATCTATAAGGCTCTGCCTTTGCTGGGTAGTAGGATCTCTCTGTGTCAATTTCAGAAAAAAGATATTTATTAGACATATGAACTGTACTTAACTAGTGTAATTGAACTATGAAAATTAAATTGCACCCGAGAGTGACGTGTAACAGAAATGCTCTTTGAGCCTTGCAAACTAGGATATTTAGACAATGCCTGATTGTTTTTGTTCTTACAGGATCGATCCTGTCAAAATAAGACTTCAGTAAGGTTTAGCATTTCCAACAATATAGACAAAGCAAAAATTGAAATGCAAACATCTCTACATCCTTTATGTGTAGATAATAGTGTAGTAGTTACTTTAAAACACTTAAAGAAAGAAAATTAAGTGAAGGCAAATATGCACACAGACTTTATCTTCAGTAGTATAGAATTGAATGCATTTTTGCCAATCCTCCCTTGAAATTCCATGGTATGGAGTGCACGGCCCTTCTTCCCTAAACCATTTACAAGCATCAGCTTTATAGTCACGATACCCAGTGGCAGTTAGGCTCTCAATAGCTTCCAAATACGTCCCAACTCAAGATCAGATCGTCCAGCTTTCACGTCAAAGCTGACACAAGGAAAAAGAGAATTTGTGTGATACATATAAGTGTTGTTGGTTCTCGTCTACTACCTAACATGGACAAAGTTCACACTAACCTACTTCAATAACCATCTGTATATTTCCCCACAGCTCTCTTGGAACTCTTATCCTCCTGTCATGGCAAGGGGAATAGTTGCACGCACTTGATTTCCAATTAAGCACGTGAAAAGATGTTGATTATCCCCAGTTGGTTGATAGGTATGCTCAAAGTCGTCAAACTCAATTGGAAGTGCTTTGTTTCCATTCTTGCTATATGCTTCCTCCAAGATGAGGCTCCTCGAGATACCCCGTCTCTTTGGAGAGGATGATAGAAGAAAATAAATAAATAAGTAACACATCAAATTGACATGAAAGTTAACTAAACCTTAGAATCAACAAGCAAATAGTAAATATTTAACTTTATAGTGAGTTTAAGGTAATACTGTAACTACCAGCCTCACATCCAGTATGCAATGGACGATTTGGGGGGCCGAGGAGGATTGCATCCCCCATCACCTCCTTAAGCAACCACATCTGCCATATTCTTGAAAATTAGAAGAGAACAATTACTCTTATGAAAGAAGGATGCAAAACACCAAGTTCAAGTTGTCTCTGATGTTTCGGATTCTAATATACAACTTGACACCATGGATGTTCAGGTATCTTTAACTGCAAATATCGAATCAATTTTGTTGCAAATAAACTGCATCAGTTTCAAAGAAAATGTGTCAACTTAAAAGGCAGGAAACTGAATTTCAAGTTTCCCTCTGTTGAAAGGCCCATTACATAACAGCAAAAAAATGCAAAGACAACAGGTGAAAAACCTCAGTTTCCTCTATGTCAAATTCTAGTCTTATTAGTGATAAGTAGTAGCATTGAATCAGTCAATGATTACAAATACAGTGATACAAAGATTAGTTAAAAGAGTATCATGTAGATAGAACATTGCAAACAGATATTAAACTAAAGAAAACCCATATGGAAGATGTCAAAGCATGTGTGAAGGTTGCATTTGAAAATTAAACAAGGAAAATTGAATGCTAAAATTACCTAAGCTTGAAAAAATAAAAAATTTCAAGACAAAAGGCATATTTACATCACATAAGTTTGAGAGTATATTGAGAGCATAAGCAGCATAGAAATGAAGGAAAATCAGATGCTAAAAGATCCAGAGTGATTACTGGGAAAAAAATTAAAGATAGATTATTGAATAATTATTGAAAGGTACCCAAACGATTTTTGGAACAAATTAAAAAATTTAAAGAAAGACATGAGGCAGATTTATGTCACATAAATTTAAGAATCAATTGAGAGCGTATGCAGCAAAATAAAGAATGAAAACCAGAAGCGAAAGGCATCAGAATGATTACAGACAAAAGAGAAACACCTTAATGAACGACAAGAGGCAAGACGGAATTAAATAGCATATCGAGAGCAGATACACCCAAGGAAAGACACTGTAAAGACTTCAGTGTTTGTGATGGGTAAAAGATTGAAACATGAAATAGAACCTTCAGAAGACGGAGAGAAATTCTTGAACTATGCCAGATCCCCAACGTAGAAAATGACTGCAAATCGAACCCGAAAACGTTAGAAAATTAAAGATTAATATACAATGATGAAGATCTCTGCAAGAAGGATTGAGTACGAGAGTGGAGTGACGTCACGGACGAGAGCTTGGTTGCTGTGTGTGAATCTACCCCAACCCTGATGTTGCCCAATTTTTGAGGGAAAACTGAAATGATATAAGTACTGAAGCAGGGCCTGTCCGCCATTGAGTAAATATTTAAACAATTTGGGCCTTGTTGCGCGCCAGACGTTGTTTCGCCAAAAACGTACGCGCCAATTTTTTTTTTTTTTTTTGCGCACTAATTATTTTTTTTTTGGTCTATTTTCCCCCTTCTTTTTTAGTTATTCCTTTAAACCCTTGTAAAATATAAAGTCATGTTATTCTTGACATAAACGTATACATTAACAATGTTGGCAACTGAATTATACTCGTTTGTAGAAATATATAACTATTGTAATGTTAAAAAAAGAATGAAATATATCCATATTCATATGAAATTTTGAAATATTCCAATTGTTGTTGTTATTATTATTATTATTATTATTATTATTATTATTATTTCTTCTTGAATTCTGGCACGTATGTTGCACATAGAGAACAACAGCAATAATAAGATATTCTTAACTATCCAATAAATGGATAATAAAATAAAAGCAGAAAGTAGAGAAAAAATATACGAAAAAATATAAAACATATTTAATTGTTATCAAGTAGTGATATCATCAATGACATCATTAGTATTCTTATGATGTCAGACTAATGACAGAAAATTACAATGCCAGACGACTCTGCATATTATTAATATATAAAGATTATTATCAAATATCTCATGAATGATATGCATCTACTGCAAACATGGGTGGTTAATAATCTACCTAAATTAAAGAAAATGATGAAACTCCTGGATATAATTCTGACTGTAGGGCCTCAAACAAGTCATCATATTGAGCACCAAAACCTGTGCATGGCCTCATCCCCAATTGTATCATTAATTACATCCATCATCTCATCTGTTATTATGCCCGTCTGAACATTCTCTGGATGCGCAGTAGGCTATTGAACCTGAGTCTCTCCATGGCATATCCATGTCATGTAGCTCTCTGCAAAGCCACGACGTAACAGGTGAGCTTCAACAATTTCCAGTGACTCCCAATTGTGGTTTAAACAGTCCTTACACGGACATTGGATAAGGCCCCTGTCATTTACCAATGGTCTGATCCTATTTATAAATGACTGCAATCCATCATGAAATTCTTGAGACCTGAGTCGATTTCTGATCCGTGTCCAACTCTTATCAATCTCCATATTTAATCTTACTGAAAAAAGTACAATAATCATCAGATCCTTGCGTGTGATGAAATTGTGGAGCATAGACATTGTAGAAATGAAGTGTAATGGAAACATAAAGTGACAAAATAGATCCTTCTATGTTTTCCTAATTACACTTTCTTCAAACACAAGCAAATAATAACCCATATGACTAATTTATCAGAAAAAGGTGTTGTTTACTCTCTAACATATAAGAATTACTGGTTAAGTGGTGGAACATATAGAGGCAGATCTAAAAGAAGATATCATATCTGAAATTAGACAATTTGATGGTTGAATTCGTTTAGAGCAGAATCTTAAAATTCGTCTTCATAAAGGCAAATATAACCCCGTTACCTAAAATTCTTTGTTTATCTGTCTTATATTTTATTTCTTGCATATACAAGATTAGAAACATATTGAGGTAATGATTGGGAAAACAAAAACTACAGAATACTATATAGATTACATCAACCAACTGATCAGTAATGAAAGCACAAATTCTCACAAAATTCTAGAACTAATATATAATTGATTCAGAATCCATAAAAAAAGCAGAATGAAAATAATAAAATGATTAACAAAACAAATGACAATCACCATTAGGCATTAACACAAGCATATTCCTAAAACCAACATTGCACTATATTTAATCTGTGATAGCTTTGCTTGTGACTTGAATTCCACTAATAAACTGATGAAGCAATCTAAATACATAAAAACCACTTATTCAGTAATCTTTTATAGTTCCAAGTTATTAGTTATTTATCATGATTGAATGTTTTTGCTTTCTATATGTGTGCAGACAAACATTCAGAGATATGGACTTGAAGAGTTTTAAGAGTCTTAACCAAATCAGTGTCAAATGTAGAATCATTTTGGCTAGATTATTTCATGAATAATGTTTGTTTTATGAAATCAAACAAAAGGCAATTCATTCTTAATCTAAACTAACTACCAGAGAGAATATTACAGTTTATAATATACAGTTGAGTAGTTTAAGTTCCAGACACTCACTCATTAGTACTGCCTTATGGCTTATATCTTGAATCTCCTCATTGTTTATGTATTGAATATTATAACTGCGATTTGGGGATTCAGTGTTCATTCCTCCTCACATGAGAAATTTCATTGACATAGAAATGAATGGATTCTTGAATCTCGAAGTTGGTTCCAATTGTGCTTATTTTGGAAATGGTTGTAAGCTTGTTCCACATTTCAGTGGGTGAAATTAAGCACTATCTCAGCTTGCTAGTTATTGCGCTATGGACTCATGACGGCACTAGCAAAACTTGGTAGTGGCAGTTTATTTGCTCGCAAAATCTTAAAAACATAAAAAATTTCATTGCAGAACAAGTTTACATATAACATGATCTCAGACTTCCTTTCATACCCTTTGCTGCATAAATAATCATCTAACAATTAAAAGTTTTATTCCATTTGAGTTAGTATTGAAAAAAAGAAAAACATTCTTTTTAGAGATGAGGATATACAACTTTGTATTTTGGAGATGTAGATATGGGGCCTCGTGTTGTTTATGTAAATAGTTATTTCTCACCACTTGAATGGAAGTCGACATTGATGGGTCACAATGATAATGGTAAGTTGTTAATCATAGAACCACGCCGTACTATCTAGCAAAATATTTCAATTTTCATAAAAGAGAAATTGGTGCGTGGTTCCTGATCGAGAACCCATTAGTCAATTTAAAGTATTAATGGATGAAGGTCAGTTCCTATCCCTTTCATTTAAATTCCATGTTGTTTGATGAAACGTGCTTCTGTTTCCCTTTTTAATAGGGTCTTCTTGTCTTTCGTATTGCAGTCGGGCTAATGCATCTTCTTTTACTGCTGCTCTAGTGAATTTTTTGGGTTGTAATACGCTTTAAAAGATCACATTCGACATTGATAATTTATTCGTTCCTTTTCCCTTTTGTTATTTGCTGAGATTGAATTTGCTGGACACCTTAACTTTATGTGATGTGGTAAACTTATGACACAAGTGCTTTTATAGCAAGAATTTTATTTTGCCCACGCATGCGTATTATTATATATGCGTGTAACACATGACACACATCTAGGCTATAAGTGTAAGATGCTTGTAGTTTAGATGTTTGACACTTATTCACATATGCATAATAACATGCATGTGTATAGGCAAAATAAAATTCTTGGCTTTTATAGATTTTCTTAAAAATTCTTCTTTCAATTCAAAAAGCTATGAATTTGAGAACGTGTTGTTAAGAATTTCAAAAATACGATGTATTTGAAATTCAAATGTTGAATTATTTGAAAATCCCCCGAGTTGTATCCTATGTTATAAATATACTGCCTATGGGTGAGAGGGGCACTTATGGCTCAAGCTAATAAGATGAATGCTGCCCAGGCGAAGGGGACTATTGTGCTAGCTATGGTTCAAGCTAGTTGTTGTGCAGCCTGGACCGAAGTGGTCATATAGTACCTATGGCCCAAGCTGATGTCTAAACGCGTATGACTTAATATGATAGCGACATAAAAACAAGAGATTATGGATACTTTTTGGGGTGATTCTTATGATGATTCTTGGAATGAAATGATTTTTATTATGTTTTCTAGCATTGAAATGATTCTATAAATGTCTTGATCGAAGATATTTTTCTTGTTTGGATATATATGGTAGCGAAAAAGGTAGTTTATTAAAGGCATGAAAGTTTTCTTAACTTTTCACTCACTGGACATCATTGCTTACAAAAATGTTCCTTAAACGTTTTCCTTACAGGTGATAACGGAAGTTTGAGCAACTTTTGGGATCAGTTCTAGAGATGAGCCTTTTGACAAGGTTGGTATGATCAGATAGAAATTTGCCATGGAAACATGTTTTGACGCAATTGGAAATATAACAAAGTATTTTTCATGCTTATGTAAAATAAGAAAAAGAGAATAAAACTTGTATACTTTGTATGCATATTCTTTATATAAACTTAGTTATATTATGATATGTAACCATTTGCACTTGGTATGCTGTGGATTTGAAAGTGTTAAATTGTCGTTTGAGTTTGAAAATTGTAAATTTTCATGGTGGTTTACTCATAAAATTAGGGGAGGTGCTATCAAAATTTTTTTTGGAATGGTTAACATGTCCACGAGCCTTGACGGTAGAGTCTAACCTGTAGTCGAAATTTATCACCGGCGCATGCCTCACTACAAGTATATTAGAAATACTATGGGTGGAGTGTGTCAATTAATCTCCAATGTAAGAATGTTGACGGTGCACACATGGCAAACAACACTGATATTACATTCAATAAACTCTCCAATGCAATAATACTCACATTGTTTCTTTAGTAAATTATGATTAGGTACTTTGAAAAAGAAAAAGAGATAAGTCTAATGACTACATAAATGCAGACTTAAACATAATGTGCCAAATAAGCAATTTTTTTTGGCCAATTATTAAACATAAAAAAAAGCTTGCCTTGACATTGTTGCATTAAAGATACTATTAAGAGGACAGCAAGGATGCCAACTTTGCTGGTAGCCATGCTTCCTTAATTATGCCCTGCGCTGGCTCCTTTCAGTTATTTTTAGAAAATCAAACGTAATATATATATATATATTTTTTTTTTTTGGTGATGACTTTTTGGGATATAATATAAACATATATTGAAAAAATATGATTAGTAAGCAAATAAATCAAACACATACAAGTTTAGCTCATTTGGTTAAGAGACTAGACTCAGACCCTTATGAGTCAACGAGGTCAAACCCATTTGATTATGAGGTTAGGTTGAGGCTTCAAGTTCTTTTCTCATGTATGGGGTTTGTCCTTCTTGTTATAGATTTTAATGTATTTAATTACTTGCATTGAAGTTCAGTAAGACTTATATCTATACACATCTATACTACTAAAATGCAGATTGTAGCTGTACCTAAAAAAATTGTAAATATTAAGGAATGAGGATTGGTTGGGCTCACAAGACCAAATCAAATACCGTTTTATTGTAGCAAGGAAAGAAGAGCAAAAGAGAAACAGATCAAAAAAGAAAACAATTTTACAAGGTTGATGTCAATTAAATTCATTAGGCAGCTCATATGTGTCTATACTAAGTTTCAACACGACACATGAATAGTCTGACACTATAACGAATGTCTTCAATTTTATTCGGCCATGTTATGATGTTGGTACTATTATATAACTATACTACAATTTTTTGCAAAGAAAGTGGATAGTTTCTTTTTCTTGACGTGACAAATTTTTGGCTTTGTTGAAATTTCTTTCATTATTAGGTCCACACTCTAACACCATACAATTGTACGTATAATAATTTTTTTTTTTTTTTTTTGGAAGGGGATTGTATAACAACATTTACTATCATTTAATTTAGAGGTAGTCAAGAATTGTGGTCGTAAACAACAACTTATAAGAATACCATTGTTTCACATAAACAACATCATATGAATCAAAATAATTAAAAATGAATCTTAATTTTAATTCATTTTTCCTTAACATTGAAGATTCATATATTTATTCAAACTTTCTACATTTATAGCATACAGACATGCTATAGTTTATTTATTCAGGTTTGAAAGTCATGTGTTGAATCACTTTCCAGTACAAATCAAGCTTCCATTAGGTCTATAAAGCTTGCAACCCTTCTGTAATTTGCAACAGTTTGTGCACTTTGGATGAAGCCTCGCATGAGAATGTGGGCAAGTCATATAGCCAACTTTCAGGCAAAATTGTGGGCAAATTTTCCTTTGTGCCTCAGCATATTGCACATTGCTTCCCAAGAAAAATATACCTGTTAATTATAGTAGTTCAAGATCACTTTAATATCCACCACAAGTAATTAAGTGAATATGAGAATGCCAAATTACATTGTATTTTTATGATACTTTCAAGAAGTGCAATTATGACACTTCTTGTTCTATGTAGGCGCATGCCATCAATGCATGCAACTTAGATTTTCAAGTTCATGTAACACGCTTCCATGCAACCACGTGGGATGGCTGTCGGAAGTGCTAGAAAATTTCCAGTGACTTATAAGTAGAAATGTGGTAAAATGGAGAAGGAAAAACATGTTGATAAACTATCTTTGTGTTCATCTATTTCGTTTATTTAGTACTGCATAGAACCATATCTTAAAATTACATACCGCAGATAAGGAGGAGAGTAAAGATGCCAACTTTGCCGATAGCCATATCTTATGTGTTATGCTTATGCCACAATACTTTGGAGTAATTTATAGGGAAAAAATGATATTAAAAAATTGCATTGTTAGGTAATGACTTTGTCATGTGTAATATAAAATTAAATAGAATGAAATCCATAATGTTATGTTCGGTGAGACTCATTCAAACTACGTCACCTATATATCAATTTTTAACAAACGTTAAAGATTGTTCAAGTTCCCATGCCATAAACTTTTATTTATTTATTTACTTTTTTTTTCCTTTTAATTTTTGTTTGAGGAAACATGATTTTGTATTTAATGTAGTTCTTGTTCTTTTATTCCTGGCGAGGGGAAGAATAAAGTTGTTCGCAAGTTAGCATCTCATTTTGTCCTCATTTTGTTTTTTCATTGCGGTATTATTAGATTAGATGGCGTGATTTGTCCCATATTTTCTGCTGGATGTTTTTCATGAGGACAGGACATTAGAATATTTTGATGCAATAAAATGATTCCATACGTTTTTCTGAAAACCAAACAAAATGTTGTTGCATATTTAAAGATACAGAGTTAGGACAAAGAGACGGAAAATATCAAAATATTTATTCATCGAGTAATCTAGCCAACCTCGAGGGATCTTAATTAAATAGTAATAATAATTCATAGTATATATAATCTTAAGAAGTTAGTTATTGAAACAAAATCTTTTAATACACGAAATCAAAAGAAATTCTTAATATAATCTCACTTTGGGCAGCCTCGAGTTAGTTTGATTAATCTCATTTTGATTTCGTGTTTTAAAATATATTAATCTGACAATTACTCAAATTACTACCATATTTTTTGAAGAAAAAGTCTACTTATACAAAAATTGTTTACAAAATAATAACTTGGCACAATCAAGAAAGTTTATTTTTAAATGATGCGGTATGAAAAAATAGATTTGTCACATATGCATGTAAAAGAAATTTAGTAATTATTTTTTGTACGTGTAGCATTATTATATATTAAATATTACGAAATCTCAATCTATTACTTATTTACCTTGACTTTCTCACCTTTTTTTCCCATGATTTTTTCTTGGTTTTAAAATTGTCTTTTTTGTTTTTTTTTTTTTAATTCTTGGTTATATCTTGTTGAAAAGAAATAGATAACTGGAGCTTTACAAGTTCCAACCATTCAATGCATCTTGCACTCGTTTCCACTTTATAAGAATAAAATAAGAATAAGAATTATTCAAACAAATTAGATTTTCTCATGCTAGTTGGATTCTAATTATTACATTTGTAACCTTGGAAGATTTGTTCTAATCGACTTATCTGTTAAGTTTTATTAATTAAGAAGACTGAAAATTATGGATGTTACGCCTATCAATAACGGTTATCCATTAGAAAAGTAACACAACAGAATTGTAAAAATACCACTCAAAAAAAAAAAAATTGGCGACTTATTTTTTCGGCTTTAGCCTAGCCCCCGATCAAAAGGCTAAGCCAACTTCTACCTATTACTGATTTAACTTCACATTTTTACCTTTACAAAATTGCCATTTTTTATTTTTGATTATATTATTGTTGAAAAGAAATATTACCTTCGTCCCACAAAGATAGTCCGGTAAATAATTTTACGTGGATTAAGAAACAATAGTGAATATAGTTAAAACATTAAATTTTACTTCAATTTTTCACATATACCCTTATATTTTATTAATTATTTGAAAGACTTTCAATGTATATATAGTTGAATAACAATAATTAATTAGATACACATATATAAATTAAACATTAAATACATATTCAATATGGCAAATGGACTATCTTTTTTAGACGGTCGAAAAAGAAATACTGGACTATCTTTATGGGACAGAGGTAGTAGATAACTAGACCTTTTCAACTTCCAACTAGTCAATGCAAATCCCAATTTTGGCCGCTTAGACGAGTTTGCTGATCAAAGACGTACGATTTTGGGTAACTTATAAACCATCAATTTATTCTTTTTTTAATTTATCTTGTCACCGCAAATTTTTGAATTTTTTGCTGCAGATCTAATTGCACTAATTCCCATTTTATTATAAGAATGTATAAGAATTACTCAAAAAAAATATATTTTCTCAAGCAATTTGGATAATTATTAAATTTGTAATCTTGGAAGAATTGTTCTAAATCGAGTTAATAATTCATATATAGTTGTTAGTCTATTATTAAGTTCTATTAATGACGAAGACCGAAAATGAACGTTAAGCTTATAATAAATAAATAATGTGACACTGGTTTACAATTCTTGGCCAACTCTGTTCTAATTTTCTATTCCATTCTCACGCGCTAATTATGGATTATATATATATTTATCAAAAAAAAATTATGGATTATTTTTCTTATTCACCTTAGTGTGCGTTATTATTTTTCTAATTTCGAAATTCATGCTTTATGCAATCATCGTCAGTGTATGTATTTCGGGTAAATTTATTTTATTTAAGTTAAATCTCCAATGCTAATTATATTCAATTCATTTTTTGCAAAGTTTTCACCATGGATGGTGGTATACTTAGCAACCCTAATTGATTTGGTATTGATTTTCAGAGCCCACGGTTTTTAGGGCTTCATTTTTTCTTTTATTTAACACGGTCTACCAATTTTCCACGCACAACTTTCTTACACTTAGATATGAACGGCCACATTGGGAAAATATGCTCTTTGACATGTGCTTTTGCATTAAATTATTGAAAACCATCTTCGTTGTTTTAAATACTAGATTTTCACCCTGCGCTGAACAGAAGGATAGCAAATCAAATTATAACTAATATTTGTACAAAATGTTCAATAATGTACGATTAGTAACATTAAACTGCAGTGTTTTGATTAACTTGTTATTAACTAATAATTATTATATGTTTACTCGATATGGAATGCTATTAAGTGACCTTAGTAAGGAATGCAAAAAACCCGCCAAATTCGATACGTACGGGTACCTGATCCTATTAAGACGGAAAATACCCTACTACACGGGGTATTAGGTCGGGATGTGAGAAAAAAAATTCGCACAACTTAACAATGGGCCGGAGAAGGTTACGATAATTTTTGGTTGTACCCGACTTGTTTAACTGGTCTTTGGTAAAAAATAAAAATATTTACTAAAAATTCTAATAGTTTGTAATGTAAAAAGATAATAAAACTTATCAAGAAAACTTAGTAATTTCAATTGCAATTTTAGTAGTTATAATACAATTTATTAAACAAAAAACGAAAATAAAAATATATAAATATATTTAAATTGGCCAATAAATGGGTAATATGTACTAACTCGTCCCGGACCAGTCCCTGATTTAAGTAGGGATGGGGAAAAAAATTTTAATAGGTAGGGCAATGGGGTGTAGCATACTCAATCCTGACCCTACCCGACCCGTTGTTATTCTTATACCTCATGAAATTAAAGATTTTATTTTTCATATTGACCATACCATAAGTGAATTTTGTAAACTAAGAAACGTTAATTAAATCATATTTATTATATACAAAAGAAGTAGCGTAATAAGGACTCAATTTAAAAGAATATGAAAAATAATTAAAAATTAATGCATCAATTAAAAAGGAAATAGTCTAATACAAATTACGAAATATACTTCTTAAATAAGATATATATATTAAAAAAATTTTAGAAAATCAAAAAAGTTCAATATGGATTAATCTAGCAAAATATTAAGAAGATATAAGATACATTTAGTATAAAAAGCTCGAATTTGAGATCCAAACCGTCGATCAATAAAGATAATAAATTAGAAAGGACTTGCAAAGCTTGTGAGAAAGATTCTTGAAGATAAGAATAGATAAGAATGATAATCCGTAATTAATTGAAAAATAGGGAATTATTAATATATAATTTACTGCACAATTTATCTAACATTTTATAAAAAGTCTTCAAGGGCCTCACTTAAGACAGTTTTGATAGGAAAATGCGATAACATGTACCGCAAACTTAATTACAAAACTTGTGAGAAAGATTCTTAAGCAACATATATCTCTTTGAATTTCAAAGGGAACTGGTGGTGGGGAGAGACAGAGAGAGGGGGGGAGAGAGAGGGGGAGAGATCCATAAGTGGCCAAAGGGTTTAAGAGATAAAATCCAAATAAAGAAATAATTACTAAATAATTACTCAGTGGCTAACAATGAATTTTGATCACATGTGGTAAAGCAACAAAAATAAAAAGACAACTATAACCCCATTTATAACAGTTTGGGAGGGAAAATCGCGGTAAAATCTTACCGCAGCACCTCTCAATTAATTAATATATATTTATTTATATTGCTCCGGTTAAATTTATCCTATGTGATGCCACAACAGGTCTGCAAAAGAATGCACCATTCCTACTTTGAGTTTCGTGAAATGGTCAGTGCTATTTCAGAATAGAGAGCTGGGAATAAGGTTGGCCGAGTTGGTGTTGATGAATGAGAAGGTAATTTTCTGGTTTTGTAAAAATCTTTGATTTAGTTACTCAGTTTGACTCCTTTTATTCAAATATGTTGTCAACTATTTTGTAGTTTCCATTTTAGTTATACGCAATGGCAAACCATTTGTTTTATACCCTTCTTGAATATGATAATGTCGAATTATATAATATGTATATGTCGGTTTTTGTTTATTGCCTTGCATAAATTAGATTCTTATTATTTGATCACTTACCCTTCGTTTCAGCAAACAATTTTTTTTCTTATTTACTTATTTTAAATTTAGTTATTTTCTTTGAAATAACTAATCATTATAATACACTGATCACTGACCCTTTATTTTAAAAAGTGTTTTAAATACTTACAAGTCAATTATTGTATTACTGTTTAACTTTTCTTTATTTAATTTTTCATTGTTAATTTGTATCTTATTCATTTATCTTCTATATTGTTAATATGATATGTCCTTCAAACAATTTAATTGAGTTTTTGTTCTAGTAACAATTTTAACTGAACATTTTAGTTAATAAATTGTTTTTGTATAACTTTATAAGATCAATCCATAAACTACTTTTAAATCAAGAGTCACGAGTAGAAATGTTTTGGATTTCATAATATGTGCTGACAATGATCAGTCCAGTAGTTCTATATTGAATGTTGTCTATTGGGAGATTTTCAACAATTTGTAGCGGTATTGAATCTTTCACTGCTATGTGAGTACACTTTTGTTTTTCTACTAATTTTAAACTTTTGTTATTAACAGTCATTCTAATAGAATCCACGTTTGTTTATTAAATCCAAGTTGTCATGCGGCTCCCCCATTGATTTCAATGCTTTGATCTTTTGCCTATATATTTCGCAACTGCTCTCTTACAGGTTTTGTAACTTGCTATAATAATTAAAAGATTAATGTTGCCGGTATTTGAAGCTCTAATGCAAATATCATGTTTCGTGTTTTTTCACATATATTGCTATGTTTATTGTTGTGCATCTTTTCAAATCTATTATAATGTGTACAATAGATTAAGATACAAGATTCATTTTATTTACTCATAATTACATTCAACAATAAGTTGGGCAAATTTAACAATATTTATACAATAGTGATTATAACTCTTGAATTGTTTACATTATTTGGTCAATCTGTACAATGCACGGGTAAAATTACTAGTATTAATAATTACGATTAATTTTCCTTAAAAAAATATACGACTAGTTTCATGTATTATTAATGTATATAATTTTCATGCTCTCTGACTTTATTGGTTTTGAATAAAAATATTTTAAAGTATATTATACAGTTCAACGGATAATTATTTCATACAATATCATTTATCTAAAGTAGTATAAAAAATAAAATGATATCTATTTGTGTTAGCGATAACAATCGATTTAAAATTCACTGTAACTTATAATTACCTTAACATGATAATAACAAATTTACATTATTATTCAATTAACATAACCTCATACATTGTAAAAAAAAAAAAAAAAAAACTTATAAAATTTCACCATACCAAAAAAAAAAAAAAGAAGAAAAGAAAAGAAAAGAAAAACAAACTTATAAACTTTCACATTGTTTATTTATTTAACTAATTTGATACGTATTCTCTTCGTACCACGTATGCACATGTGAGAATCTTGTGGCATGTAAATTTTTACCTAACATAATATCCGTAGTGTGATTTACAAGTTACAAATTAGGGTATTTTCATCTAAATAGGTTTTTTTTTTAATTTTTCTTCCATGAAAGTATTTTATTAATAGTAAATGAAATGTAATGTGGGAATTGTAATTGTAATTTCTTAAAACATAATATGCAAATTCTAAATACATTATAATTTGAAAGTTATTTTTCTCGTGCAACGCATGGGAAAGAATCTAGTAACATTGTAATGCAAAATTATTTGTTTTTTGAAAATTAATAAAAATCTAAGAAAATTCGAATAGGGAGTCTCTTTTCCAAAACCTCCAGGATGTTTTGTTATAAAACCTTTCTCCTCGTGTGGTGTGTATCAAATACACATGATGTGTGTGAAATACATATAGCGCATATCTATACTCACAATGTAAGTTGAGA
>CAVNYN010270711.1:0-28270 GCA_963692815.1 Nyctanthes arbor-tristis | reverse complement strand
CTGAAGTGGAGGAAATTGTAGATTAGTTTATTCATGACAACATATAAAGTGCATGTCTTGTGAAATTCTCAAAAATCTCATCCTCAATTGGTGAAGGGAATTTGCTAGTTATCCTATCGTCCTTACTTAAGATTGTATGCAATTTACATTTAATTTTAAGTGACTAATTCATTTTTGGGTTAATTTCACAAAGCATCCCCAACCTCTTAGTTAAATATCGGTTGGGTCTCCAATATTTTTTTCGACTTCTTGCGTCACCTACTTTTTCTAAATTTGCAGAAAATATCCTTTTTGTCACTGTTCCATTAAATTTTCAAAAACAAAATGACCGTTATACTCTTAACTTTTTAATTTTAAAAAAATGTTTGGAAACAATAAAAAATTAAAAAAAAAAAAGAAAACATCCCACCCCCATAACAGCTAACAAGCGGGGTGAACCCCCTATTTGTGTTACCATTTTTGGCCATAAAATGGAGGGATTCACCCCTCCCCGAAATGCTGTCGTTTTCTGGCAACACATTTGCTGTCCAAAATAACAGCAAAATGCTACCGTTATGGGGGATTCACCTCCTGTTGGCTATCGGAAATGATAGCATTTCGGCTACCATTTCTAGTGGAAGTTCTTGGGAAGGGAGTGGGAGGGGCAAGATGGGTTGGGCTGGGCTGGAGTGGGGTGGGGTGGGGTGGGAGGTTTTTTTTAATTTTTTATTATTTTTAAACATTTTTTTAAATTAAAAAATTAAGGAATATAATTGTCATTTTTTTGAAAATTTAACGGAATAGTGACAAAAAAAAACCTTTCCTGAGAATTTATGAAAGGTTAGGGACCCAAGAGATCAAAAAAAAGGTCAGGGACCTAGTCGATACTTAACTAGTAGGTTGGTGACGATTTGTGAAATTAACCTTTCATTTTTTTCTCAAATATTATAGGTACAGTAATAAGGGTGAAGTCTATAATTGCTATCAAAAGAAAGGAAAATAATTTCAACAAAAATGTGAAATTTACTAATTAATTAATGACACGTGACTTACAATAAACATTTAAGGTGGCATTGTAAAAAAAATGTCTTTTAAGATATGATCATAAAATTATTGAATTTCTAGATGAAGTAGGTGCATTTTAAATAATCTTCTCAATTTTTTAGACTTTTTGTCATGTTACTGGTCCACTGTGAAGTGATTGAAGTAAGTTGAATTATTAGACCATTACATGTAATGTGCTTTTCGATGATATCATCATTTATCACTTACATTAGCCATACAACGCTTGTACTCCCAACTAGTATATTAAATGACTAGGAGTTGCATATAAATTTTAAATCGACGCTCTTCCGACCCGCCCGTCCATATTTTCTTAAGACAAATAATTCAATCTGTAAGGTAAGGCATGCATAAAACATTGACGTCAACTTCATGATTTATTCAAGTCATATTAATTTAACCTTGTTTCGTGTTTAATGTTCAACCCTTGTCTCGTCCAGAAAAGACAAAAGGAAAATATTATAAAATGACTTTATTAGATCTCTTATCGAACATATGAAAGTTAAACATTATAATACTTGTCTTTTGGTGGTTCAAGAAAATGCCTCATATAACAAACAAAATTTTGATAGATCCAATGTTTGGATTATAGAATATATACGTTTATAGGACTAGGCGTTGAATATACCCCAATGCTCATACGTGATTTGATATGATATGACTCAAAGTTGCTATCTTAATCAAAAGACAATACATAAGAAGTAAGAAAGTCGACTATCATATTCTTATCATGAGAAATAAGAGAGCACGGGCCACAAAAATTTTTCAAAGTTGAGAGGTTCCCCTTCTTTACCACTTGGCTTTAAAGCTTCCCAACACCCCAATTCGTGCCACAACTCCGTGACCCAAATGTGCTTGTGTTTCACGGCCATGGCAGCGTGGGCATAAGCTGTTGACATCAACATAGTTGGATAATTATTAAATTTGTAACCTTGGAACAAATGCTCTAAATCAACTTAATAATTACTGACAATCTTCTTCGAGGGATTCTCGGTCTAAATAAGTATCAAACTCCTTTTGTTAGCTTAGATTAGGGACGCTTGTAAGTGAATAGTACTCCACGTTTATTTTTTGATATATGCCTTTATTGTTTCACTGTTGTTCTTTGGTTAATGCACTGGTTGGAAGGCCTTGGCCTGGCCCCCTTCTTTGTAAATTTCATTGATTTTAATAAAATGGTAGGGATCTTCCAAATCCCTCTATTAAAATGTTAAAATGAAAATTAGCAATAAAAGATTTTGAAAATGAGTTTTTATAATGGACAATTAATATTTACTAATGATTTTACTTAAAATGTAACAATAAACGCGATATATTTATACGTGACAAAATTTCAATAACTATGCTTCATCATCATCATCATCATCATCATCATCATCATCATCATCATCATCATCATCATCAGGTCGCCTGTGTTAGTGTCATTATGCGTCTTTCAACTAGTATAGTATAGTTAGGTCACCGCGAATTGTATTTACATCATTCTTTTTGCTAAACACACTATGTTTTACCATTGAAAACATCCCTAGCCTTTGTTCCTTATAGTATTTGCACCCTTAACTATTGGACATGAGTCTTTTATATTTGTTTTACTAGTCTTGAAATAAAAGAAACAATCCCTTTATTATTTATAATAATTTATTTATTGTTTACTACGCATACATGTTGCATTTTTTATAGGAAAATAAATAAGAGAGTCAACCACCCTTTTTAGGTGCATTATTTGTGTTAGGAGTTGGACAAATATGTATAGTGGAAAATTAAATAAACATTCAATTCCTACGCCTATACTTTAAAATAATTTATGTTAGAAAAATACCTCTTTGATAAATGTCATGAATTGCAAATACTGATTGACGTTGGAGCAATGCTCATCACCACAACTGTCTAATTGTCCAGCTTCTAATGGTAATCCATACAGCAAGAATAGATTTGGAACTCCATAAAAACTAACAATTTCGAAGCGGATTTATCAAAGCATGTTTAGGGTTCTATCAATTTCATGTGCCAGCAAGAAATCGATAGAATATTCACAATCTTATCATGTAAAATTTATCATACGAATTTTCCCTATTTGTCTCTCTTTGTAACCCTAAACATAAGACGTTTATTTATAGTCACAGGATATAAAACACTAGTCTTACTGGGATTCTATAGGCCTACAACTAAACGAGTCAACTAATTAATCCAATTAATTAATTTGGCCCGATTAAAACCGGTTCAACTAATTAGACCTTAGACATCAATTCCAATAATCTCCCACTTAGACAAGGTTCATTCCAAATAATCAACTCTCACCTTTGTGTGTGACCCATTAGGCTCCCACTCACGATCACAAACATCATGACACTATTACACTAATCCAATTAGAATAAGATAAACCAAAATTCTATTTTAATTTATCATCGATTCACCTAGATCGATTAGTTCACGTCGTCGTCCAAGATTGACATCTAACAATGTGTCAAGCCAACCCATCTGAAGGAAAAGTCATGTGGCAGGATAAGCCTTTATAAGTAAGGTTATCGTGGAAATATAATCCCTCCATCAATATAACCCAACTGGTTAAGAGATATGTATAAGCGTCAATCTCATAACAACCAATTATGTTATTTGTCTTAACTCTTTGTTGATCAAATCAAGTTATGATGAAACATTTTAAACCCATAACTTTACCTCGGCCGAGACAGTTATATCAATCAAAGTAGGCAAAAAGCATGTTATAATCTTCCATTATCTAGAAGTGATGAATCCTCATCTTTGGCACTCACAACTTTCATGCAACTTTCGTTATCCTTGTACAACATTTTCCTTATAACTCATGACTAAAACCTCATCTAATGTCCGACTAAGTATAATAATCATCATATAAAATTCTATGGTATCCTCAAGTCAAATGACCAATTCCACAATAGTCCATTAGAGATCAACCGCTAAAACTTGGATAATTGACTATGTGGTATCTCTAGGCGGGTCATCCAATGCATGTTCAACTAACAATGTATCGATTTGTCCATTTAGATGTCCCTACATCCTAACTCGTGAGATTAGTTACTTTCTTGATAAGAAAAAAATGCAGCACATGCTAGTTTATTTGCAATAATGATATCCGTATCTCATTACTACATTGACTAAAGATAATTTAAGAATTAGCATAAAACTTACATATCACAATAACAACTCCTTATAAGTAATAAGTTACTATAATCTTATTCTACGGACTCTATTATTTTACAAGAAAACTTTTATCTCAATACTAGATGTACCACTTGAATACACCAATTAATGTGTGTTTTTGCACATCAATATCCAACAAAGATTGTAACACCAGAATCCCATACAAATAGATCCAACATTTATTGTATCTAATACACATAGATTTATCATGACTATCATGTTATGACAATAACTTTGTCATAAGATCTCTTATATGTTTAGATGGATTCGTTCTATCTCTCCATCACTTTATATCATCTCTTCCCAAGAGACATACTTCCTCAAAACATACTTAGATAGCTAATGAGACCCAAATTTCCTTCGCTTGTGGGATGGCTCCATTGCTGTCACAATCTCTATTAGATCAACAATGTTATGAACAAATTCAAGTTTAGTTATGAACTTTACAATCTAAACCGCTTCATTTACTACTTTCAAAGTAGCTATGTATAAGGCCTAATATTTGAATCAGTAGTTGTATCTATCTAGAACTCTTTTCAGTTTATCACACTACTATTATAAGTAAATACTTTCCGGAATGAGATATTTCTTTAGAATTTTCAGGCTGAGAATTAACATCAATAAATCCACAACTTTTAGCTCATATTTCTTCGTAATTTATGAACATATCTTCAAGTGCTTCTCAAGCATTTAAAAGTGTTCATGACTGTTATAAGATGTTTTCCACCAGAATTCACTTAGAATTTGCTTTTGACCATCAAAACATGTGAAACATTTAGTCCAATACATAGCAATGCATACTAGATAAATCTTGTTGCAATAGCATAACGAATATTATACATGCAATCTATCCCAACCTGTGTTCTATAACACTTCTTTTGAGAAAGTGATTCTATCTCTATGGGACAAAGTCCTGACTTAGACTCTTTCACATAAAATCTTCCTAAGATTTTATCTATGTACATAGTTTGGATAGGCTAAGCATACTTCTAGATCTATCTCTATCGATCTACATCCCAAAGACGTATGCTACGTTTCCTAAATTCCATACAGAGAAAGGCTTTAGATTTTCTGTTTATATACAGGGATATCGTGTTTCAATAATATATATCCATATATATTATTATAAACACGATCTAACTCTCACTAACTTCTTGTACACACTATTCCTCTTCATTCTTGAGAAAATCAAACACTTTGAGTTTCTTACTAAAATGAAAGTTTCAACTCATCTAAGGTTTGACTAATATTCAATTTGATTTTATGGATTCAAAATTTTCAGATTGTATTATATACATCCTTACTAACATTCCCATAGAAAAATACAATTTTGACATTCATTTGTCAAATCTCAAAATATGCTACTTTAGCATCAAGAATTCAAATTTAACACAGACATAATTATAGATAAGAAGGTTTTGTCAAAGTCAACTTTTGTCTTTGATTTTAACCTCCACTACCAATCTTGTCCTTTCTAGTTGCCATCCATATTAACCTCTTGATTGTATACCAATTTACAACATATAGGTCTTACCTATTCTAGCAAGTCTGCCAAAGTCCACACCTTAATTGTAATATATGGAGCTTGCAATGAATTCTATTGTATCAGATCTTACCTTCTAAGTCAATACTTTGACATTTTATTCTGCGTAAATTGTAGGTTTATCAATTTTAATTATCAATCTAATATTGAAAATCACATGATCATATCCTTAAATAGATAAATTCTTCTACCCGTCTACACGGAGCTGATGTGCTCTTAGGAACCATATTCCTATTACTAGTTTACACCTCATCAAATAAAGTATATCCACTAGTATCTATCTAATTTCTTTTGTGGCTTTTTGATCTCCTTCAAGAATCACTCCCACTATTTTCTTAGAACAAACAATTTCTCTAAAAACACAGCATAAGACAACATTCAGCTCAAATGTGGAATATAAATCGTGTCCAAAGCTCCTGTTGGATAATCCATAAAGAGATATTTCAATCACTCTCTAAAAGTGTTATTACCCAAAATAATTTTGAGTTTTATCAATCAAAGATGGAACACGATTTAGTGTGTAACATGCAATCTCTATTGCATATCTCAAAATAAGTTTGGAAGAACTGTTTGGCATATCAAATTGTTATATATCTAATATATACGACTTCCCTTTAATACACTATTGTAGAATGATGTATTTATAGAAATTCACTGCAAGAGAATCTTATTCTCTTTAGATAATCAATTATATCCTTAAATATTCCTTACTCCTATCATATCTAAGTGTTAGAATATCTTTGCAAACAACTTTTCAATTCTTGCTTGAACCTTTTGAACATTTCAAACTTTCATACATAAATTTCATCAAGTATATGAAACTATATCTAATATAGTCATCATTGCACGTGACAAAGTAAGAAAAGCTATTGATGACATTTATAGACTTTTGTCCAAATACATCAATACGGGTTAGGATTTATTTGTCTTTCATGTCAGAACCGGATATAATCTAGATTATCCTTTATACCTTTTTTATATTCTATTATGATAATAGACCTTTTAGAATTTAGAATTTAGATATTATTAATCATATTTCTCTAGTAGACTCCATAATTAAAAACGTAAAAAAAAAAAGTTTCGATAATTAAGAATAACCATTATTCTCAATCTCAATGGAACAACTATCCATGTCCAAACATGAGTCAGAAATAACTTTCTTCATAAGAACTCGATCATAATATCAATATTCTTATCCCAAAATAAAATAAAAGGTAAAGGTAGACAATAGGTTTTAAATGGAGTAATAATTGCTTCATTTCCTACCGTAGGTCCTATTTTTCCAATCACTAGTGATCTACTTTATTCAATTCATATTCATATTTTGAAAAATAAGAGATCAATATCAAGTATCTAATACTTAAGAGACTAAAAAGTAGCTTTCTCATTCTCATCTTGCAGTAAGATCTTCTCCAAGATTTCTTTCTTTTCAAGATGATGATTACATATGCCTTACAATTTTTATTCTAATGTTTTTTGTCTCTACAAAAATCATTGGTTTTAAATATGTCTTTATGCACTTTAATAGTATTACTGACCTTTTGGAATCTTTCTTAAAGTTCCATCAACACTACCTTTTAGTACCATTAAAGGCTTTAATAGTCAATATTTGCCCTTACATCGCATTAATGATAAGTCCAACAGTTTTAGCATATCAAATAGACTACTAGTAGGTAATATAAATCTAATTCATGCATCTCAATTTACAATAAATTGTCATAAGCCATTAGACAACGATTATAGAATTAAGTCAATACTTATCTCATTGTCTCATTGTGCTTCTGAACAACATTTAGAGTTTAAACTACCCAATATAGTTCATCATTCAATTTTTTAATATAAATCTATGTACCCACATATAATATTTACAACTCATAATGGAAAGTATTACACTTTCGCATTATGTTCACCATCTCATGATATTTGTAAATTTGTACTATTCTCACAAAACTTCCTTAGTAAGAACACTCGCATAATCTGTTTTAAGACATATTTTTCAGTACTTGAGAATTTTTCTCATTACAATGTCAGCTCTACAAATTTAGTCCCAAAAATTTTATTGACATCTAACATGCCAATTAAATTTACAAATATTCAATTAAATTTACAAATATACTTATTATTCAAATATGTGATGACAAGATAGAACAAAATTAATTGATGTAGAAAATTAATTTGACATGAATGTTTATCAAATTAATAATGATCCTACTAAATTAATGATCTTTCTACATTAATTATTGTAATTCATGGTCAGTAGAAGAAGAAATTCAGAACAGAATATAGAGACGTGGTATGTGTTTAAAAGTACTATAAGAAAGAGGTTTGTGCCTAATCATTATTATCAGGGGTCTATACCAAAAGTTGCAAACTCTTACTCAAGAGGGGAGAAATGCAGAGGATTATCAGAAGGAGTTGGAAAAAGCCATGATAAGGGCTATCATTTAGGAGGATATGGAAGCCACCATGGCACAGTTTTTGAGCGGGATGAATAGGGACATAGCTTATCTTGTCGAGTTATGAAATTATGTAGATATGGAAAAACGGGTAAATAAGGCTATAAAGGTGGAAGGACAATTACAAAAGAAGAGACAAAATAAATATTCTTCAGGAACTAGTTCTTCTTGGAAGCCAAAGTGGAATAATGAGAGAAATGATCGGATTGCTACAAAAGAAAGGGCCGAATCATCCAATGGGAAATTAGTTGGATTTAATAAAAATAGGCTCAAAACTAATTCCACATCTAACAGGAGTAGACACATTGAGTGCTTCAAGTGTAAAAGGCTTGGTCATTTTGTATCTAAATGTCCAAATATTAGAACGATGGTTATAATCAATGGTGAGTGGTTTTTTGAAGATAAGAGAGATGTTGACAAGGAGCAGGAAAGTGAGGAGAGTGACAGTAAACAAGAGTATGTGGAAGGAGTTGTTAGTCTACCAAAATCCTTAGTCACGACGAGGGCTCTTAATACTTAGGTTAAGGTAAGTGATGCCGAGCAACAAAGAGAGAATATTTTCCAAACCAGGTGCTATGTGGGTGACAAGGCATGCAGCATCATCATAGAGGAAGGGAGTTGCACCAATGTGGCTAGTATAGGTATTATAGAAAAGTTGGGACTACCAGTTTTGAAGCATCCAAACCCTTACAAGTTATAGTAGCTAAGTGATTGTGGAGAAGTAAAGGTAAACAAGCAGGTGCTCATAAGCTTTGACATAGGCACCTATCATGATAAGGTGTTGTGTGGTATTGTTCCTATGGATGCAACTCATATCTTATTGGGGAGACCTTGTTAATATGATAGGAAGGCAATACATTATCGAAGGGAAAATTGGTATAGCTTCCAAAATGATGGAAAACTGGTTGTACTTTTACCTTTAAGTCCAAACGAAGTTTATAAACATCAAATGAAACTCAAAAGAGAGGCTGAAGGGAAAAAAAAAAAAAAGAGAAGCAAAAGAGAGCGAGAATGAATATCAAAGTGATGGCAAAAAAGAAAGTTCAAAAAGAGAGAGGATGAGAATAAAAAGAAAAGGAGAGAAAAGAACGAGGGCAAGAAAAAAATGTGTTTTATGCAAAAAGTGATGAGGTTAGTAGAGCTATTAGAGAGAACCAACAAATACTTTTGTTGGTCTACAAGGAGTCACTCCTTGCCTTTGATGAATCTTACAAATCCCTCCCCAATTTGCTACTTCTTTTGTTGCAGGAATTTGAAGATGTCTTTCCTAAGGAGATGCCAAGTGGACTTCCACCCATTAGAAGTATTGAACATCAAATAGATTTCATTTCTGGTGCAGTCATTCCAAATAGGCCAGCTTATAGAAGTAATCCTGAGGAAACAAAAGAGCTCCAAAGATAAGTGGAAGAATTGATGAGCAAAGGATATGTGAGGGAAAGCATGAGTCCATGTCCAGTAGATGTGATATTTGTGCCTAAGAAGGATGGAGCATACAGGACTTGTGTTGACTGTCGAGTTATCAATAATATCACAGTAAAGTATCGACATCCCATACATAGGTTAAATGATATGTTAGATGAATTTCATGGGTCTTTTATTTTTTTTGTTAGATTGATTTGGGAAGTGGATATCATCAAATAAGAATGAAAGAAGGGGATGAATGGAAAACTGCCTTTACGACTAAATATAGTTTATATGAATGATTGGTTATTCCTTTTCGTCTTACTAATATAGCTAGCACTTTTATAAGATTAATGAATCATCTTTTGTGTGCATTTATAGGCAAGTTTATTGTAGACTATTTTGATGATATTTTAATTTATAGTAAAAATTTAGAGGACCATGTTGAACATTTAAGATACGTGCTTGTAGTTCTGAGAGAGGTAGAAATTATATGCTAACCTTAATAAATGTCACTTTTGCATGGAAAAGATTATTTTTCTCGACTATGTAGTTAGTGCTAAAGGTATTGAGATAGATGAGGAAAGAGTCAAGGCTATCAAGGAATGGCCTCCTCCTAAAAGTATAACGGAGGTAAGAAGCTTTCATTGTTTAGCTAGTTTCTCTCTTAAAGATTTTAGCACATCAGCTACACTATTGACTGAAGTTGCGAAAAAGAATGTTGGACTTAAATGGGCTAAGATTAAGAATTGTTTTTCATACTATTAAAGATAGGTTTTGTTCTGCACCTATTTTAGCATTACCTAACTTTAATAAAACTTTTGAGATTGAGTGTGATGCGTCAATGATAGGTATTGGAGCTATTTTAATGTAGGAAAGGAGACCAATTGCCTATTTTAGTGAAAAACTCAATGGGGCTATCCTAAATTATCCAACACATGATAAAGAACTCTATGCATTGGTGAGAGCATTGGAGACTTGGCAACGTTACTTAAGGCCGAAGGACTTTGTAATTCACACAGATTATGAGTCCTTGAAGCACTTAAAGGGACACGGTAAGTTCAGCAAATGACATGCCAAGTGGATGGAGTTCATTGAAACCTTCCCATATGTGATCAAGTATAAACAAGGTAAAGAAAATATTGTGGCCGATGCACTATCAAGAAGGTATGCATTTATTACTATTTTGAATGCAAGGTGATTGGGTTTTGAATGTCTTAAAGAATTATATGATAAAGATCCTTACTTTGCAAATGCGTTTAGTGCTTGTGAAAAGGGGCTTTTGATAAATTTTATAAGCATGATAGGTTTTTGTATCGAGAGAGTAAACTTTGTGTACCCATTTGTTCTCTACAAGAGCCGTTGGTGAGAAAAGCTCATGTGGGAGATTTAAAGGATCATTTTGGGGGTGAGAAGAACATTAGACATATTTCTTTTGGCCAAAAATGAGATGCGATGTAGAAAGAATATGGTCTAGGTGTGTGACTTGTAAAAAAGCTAAATGTAAGGTTTTGCCTCAAGGTTTGTATCATCATTACCCGTTCCTAGTAAGCCTTAGACTAAACTTTCAATGGATTTTGTTTTAAGATTGCCTAGGTCCAAGAAGGGTCATGATTTAATTTTGTAGTGGTTGATAGGTTTAGCAAAATGGTACATTTTATTTCTTGTCATAAAACAGATGATGCCTCACATGTAGCTGACCTATTCTTTAAAAAGATAGTGCGTCTTTATAGCTTTGCTAAGAGCATAGTATCAGATAGATATGTTAAGTTTCTTAGTCACTTTTGGAGAGTCTTGTGAGGGTAAGATGGGAACTAAATTTTTGTTTTCAACTACTTGTCATCCACAGATTGATGGACAAACTGAAGTGATAAATAGAACCTTAACACAACTTTTATATACTGTAATTAAAAAGAATTTAAAGAGTTGGGAAGATAGCCTATCCTTTATTGAATTTGCTTATATTGAATTTCCTTATAATAGAAGTGTTCATGCTACTACTGAATTTTCTCTTTTTGAAGTTATTTATGGTTTTAATCCACTAACTTCTGTAGATTTGATTCCTTTACCTGTAAATGAAAGAGACAGCCTAGATGGTAAACAGAAGGCTGAATTGGTAAAGTCTCTTCATGAAAAAGTTAGAATTCAAATTGAAAAGAAGAATGAGCACTTTGCCACCCAAGTCAATAAAGGGAGAAACTAGGTTATTTTTGAACCAGAAGATTGGGTATGGCTACACTTGAGAAAAGGTCGGTTCTCTGCTCAAGGAAAATCTAAGTTGCAGCCTCGTGGAGATGGTCCATTCCAAATTATTGAGAAAATTAATGATAATGCCCACAAACTTGATCTACTAGGTGAGCATAATGTGCATGCTACATTTTATGTTTTTTACTTATCTCCATATGATGTAGGTGATGATTCGATTGCGAATTCTATTCAAGAAGGAATGACTGATGACAATCATGGTGGTCAAAGTTTGGTTCATGTGCTGGACGGTCCAATTACACGCTCAAGGGCAAAGAAAATCCAAACTTCAATGGCGGGTCTTGTAAAAAAATTATAGAATAAAGTTTAAATGGAAGAAGCGACAAGTTTAGACCTTGGACTAGACGGGAAAGAACTTAAAACAATTAATTTAATTGAACTCAAGTGTCAATTGAGCGGAACTTTGGAGTTGGAGTGTCAAATTACGGATCAAGAAGAGAATTTGGAGACCAACTTGAAGAAAGACTAATAAATAAAAGGACCTACGATGTAAATTTAGAGTTGGCTAATTTTTAAATGGAATCGGCTAGACTTTTCATATTCTAACTAGGATAGGCTTATTTTCTTTTATTTTTGTTCCTTAATTGCATTCTAACTGGAATATGTTTATTTTACTATTATATAAACCTCTTTTACGTTGTAAATAATACATAACTTTTATTATTGAGATTAATACAATCGTCTTCCGATCTGAAAAATTGTATTTTCCTTCATTTTTCTCCTTAGAACTTTTTAAACTCTTGAGAGATAATCATTCTTAGGTGTTCGAGCCAATCAATTAAGGGTTCTTTCTTTCGTATCTTATTGGGTTTAGGTTTTCGTAAGTCGTGAGGTTTGGGTACAAGATTAAGGGGTTGTTTGAACCTTTTTATTTTCCCTTTATAAATTTACCTACTATGATTTGATTGTTAATTTGACTACTACTCAACAATTATCACACATTTCAAATTTCAATTAAATCTCCACCACTCATTTCCACTTATTATAAATTTCCTTTATAAATTGAAAAAATAAAGAGCTTCAAACAAGCAGTAAATCCTATACGATTTTAGCTTTTCTGGGTGACGGATCAATCTATTATGCGCTTTGTTGGCAATGTTCCAATGTGGTTCTCATTACTATATCTCAAACAAGAAAGACAAAGAATAAACTAACCAAACAACCATAGCTAGTATCCTATGCTAGTTTAGTGCAACCAATCATACAGTTCAAGTCCATAATAATCTACTAAATCCATTCAATTAATATCACATATTAATAAACATATCAATATATAGATTCAATAATCATCTAAACCAATTTAAACAAGATAGAATAGACTAATCAAAATTAAATAATTAATCTAATTAATTAAGTAATTTCACATCAATAAAGTCAATCAGTTAATCGTATTAATTAACCAACTTTATTACCAATTGGAGATTACCACAAAATAACTCTTTATTTTATTGTCAGCTTCAAAGTCATACTTTGATATAAGTTTTGAAAAGATTTAGAAATTTAAATTTTGAATCAATTGAAAATTTTCTAAAATTTTACTAAACTTTTAAGTTGTAATACAAACATCATAGGCTAATTTGTCAAATTTGAAAAATATAAGACTGATGTTGAAATTTTCAAAAATTTAGGTCAATCTGTGAAGTTTTAAAACTTAGGAAACTGTCCTTGCAAGTTCAGAAACTTCAAGGATCCTCCTGTATATGTCACAAACACAGGGGCCTTTCTGTGAAATTTCAAAAATTGCACAACAGGCTCCCGTCCCCAAATCGGCAGCAGCGATGGTTAGGGCTTTAGCCGACACATCCGGCGAATGCCAGCGCCATTAGCTCTTTGGACGGCGAAATCAGTCCCCGTCCCAATCACTGCGAACAGTGGCGTCAAAAGCTGCCGTCATTCATAGCAACGGTCCTTTTGCTGCAACCGCAGCAATAGGCGCTGCTCCTACAGCAGCGTTGACCATGCGCCGCTAGAACTATTCTGGTGGCTATCCTCATCTAGCCGTAGGCTTTTCGGACTCTTTTTTTTTTAAATAATTTATCAACCGTTCATGCATCCAAATCAATATAGATTTAGATCACATACCACCCAAATCATATTTCAGGCAATAGAAACCAGATTTCGTATTTTAGTTATTTTAAAAAATAATTTATGTCAATACCAAAATCAAATCGATATATAATAATAACAAGTATTCCCAAATTCACCAAAAGTTACAAATTCTAGCAAGATACAAGGTACGCTCTGATACCACTGTTAGGAATTGAATAATATATGCACAACGGAAAATTAAGTAAACATTCTATTCTTATGCCTATGATCAACCTTATATTTCAAAAGAATTTGTGATAGAAAAATACCTCTTTGATGTATGCCGTGAATTGCAAATCCTAATTGATCATTGGAGCAATGCTCATCACCATAACTGTCCAATTATCCGACATCTAACGGTAATCCACATAGCGGCAATGGATTTGGAACTCCATAACAACGAACAATTTCGAAGTAGATTTATGGGAGTATGTTTAGGGTTCTATCAATTTCATTTACTGGTAAGAAATCGACAAAATATCCACAATTTTATCGTGTAAAATTCTTCATATGAATTTCTGAATTGTCTCTCTCTGTAATCCTAAACATAAGAGGTCTATTTATAGTCGTAGGATATAAAACTTTAGTCTTACTGGGCTTCATTGACATATAACTAAAAAGATCAACTAATTAATTTAATTAATTAATTTGGCCCGATTAAAACTGTTCCAATTAATTAGGCCGTGGATATCAATTCCAATAATTTGATATTTATAGGCACAAACGTTTCTACATTACTACTTTGAACAAGTCTCACCGCAATGCATGATAATAACCGGAGAAATAATGTCTAAAACTAATCTTATATCTTACATATATGTCAAAGTAGAACAGTTGTCATATACAAGTTTTCCGCTAAAACTACTATCCTACTTTTAAATGCTTCTTTTATTTTATAATATTAACAACAATAATAATTATCCATTCTCTTCAGAAAAAAATAATACTTATCTATTAGTTATATTTTGCTATTATTTTATTTTATAATAATATATAAAAATTTATATATATTTTTATTCTATATATAATATATTATTTGTTTCCACTAATATTAGTTATACATATTATATTAGTTTTTAGGCCATTTTCAAAGATTTAATATCTTTTCAATATTCTAATAGTTGATATACAAATTTCAAGTATTGGGTTATTTGGACTTTTTCTTATTTCGATTAAGTGTCTATTCGTGATATTAAGGACATAATAATAAAGTAAAATTAAATCAATTTCAAAAATTTTATTTTAATTCAACATAATGAACTACACGTCATAAAACCTAGAGTTATATGTTTAGTACGTTACCTAATTTATTATTTAATTTTTTTCTCTGAGAACCTAGATATTGGTAAAAATTTAAGTTAAAGAGATACGATAGTAATAATATTCGATGATAATGATTTAGAATAAAAATAAAACATTCTTTTAATTCTTTTTAGAACGCAAGTTGGTTAAAAATTAATTTTAGGGGTAAATGGTGAATCATATGGAATTTATGCTTTGTTATAATATTAGTTCACTTAGGTCTTTTGTAATTGGAGACTTTGAAATAGGAGACTGTAAATTTTTTAGAGTTGATTTAGTGAACAGTAATGAAGAAATGCGAAAAATAATTTTTCCAAGAATATATGGTGGAGAATGAATGTGGAAAATAATTCATTCTGATAAATAAATATCATCAACACCCTATTAAATAAGGATGTGAGTGTAGGGTAATTTTGGAGTTGTATAAATTTCAAATCCTCTCTTTTTCATAGTTTCTTAGTTTCTATACTAAATATGAAATTAATTTTGTAAAAATTCTCCATTCTCATTTTTATTGCTTAATAGTATTGTTTTATAAATGGCAATTTAATTAGCTTTGTGCTAAGTGAAAATATTGTGCTTTTTAATTTGATTCTATTTATGTATATTAGTAATATATATGTGTGTGTGTGTGAATAGTACGCAATAAAATTATTTTATTTAGTTTTTCAAATTACTACACTTTTTTTTGTTGATTATTATATTCCATGCAATAAATGAGTATACAACTAGTACATATTATTCTAGACTAGATGCTAATACAAAATTACATAATATTATTTGCACATATCTCTAATACGCCAATCGACATAACTTTTGGACATGACATCTTTTATTTGTTTCTCGAGAAACAAAAGAAAAGACCAGGCCCTTTATTTGTATATTGTTTATTATCACGCAGAAATGTTGCATTTTTTATTTTAGATTTATGTGCGATTGATTACTTATAAGCAAAGTGGACTTCCATAATCCCTGTAAAGTTTGCAAAACAGCTTCTTTGCTGAGCAACAGTTGATGCAGTTTGGATGAAGCTTCTTTTGGCCAGAATATGGGCAAATTATGTACCCAATTTTTAGGCAGGCTGGTAGGCAGGTTTTGGGTATTTTAACCCTTGGGAATTTAGCTCCTTCAACATTGCTTCCCAAAAGAAAAATCCCTGTCATGTTAATGCAAAATATCACTTGAGAATCATGGCTAAAGAATGACTGTTATAACTGAAATATTTTCCTGTTTTAGCCCTAATAGATTATAAAAATAACTAACACAGGTTTTCTTAAAAAAATATAACTTGCACAGAACGTCTAATTCAGAGTAATGACCAACTAGACTAATTAACCCAAGACAAGCAATGAGACAATTGATTACCTGAGCATCTTGGAGGAAATCCATAGAAACGAAATAAAAATTTACGTGGCAAAAAGATTAGAAAAAAATGGAAAAGAGAAAATTTATAGACCACGCATGATGTAATAGTATAGAAAAGTGACATGTGTGCATATAATAAAACACTCATGTGAGCCTTAATTTGAAATATTATCACTCTACATCTGTCTCACTTTTCTTTGCATGTGTGACATTCCACTTTATTCTCATGTGACATGAATTTCAATTATAGAAGTCCCTCCATCCCATTTATTTGGTCTATTTTATTTTTTCACAAGGATTGTATTGTAATCTGTGTTCGTAATTTACCCATATTTAATATGTAGAATTTAATATTGATAGTCATTATAACTAAATAATGAATGTGAGATGGATTAGTAAAGTAATGTAAATTAGAATTTTCAATATAAAGAGAGGACCATATATTTAGAACTCAAAAAGAAAAAAGAGATTATATATTTGGGACGGAGGGAGTAGTGTTCAATTGAAATAGTTGCCAAACATACCCTATTAGTCTAGATAAATAAAGTTGAGGACTAAAGTGAAAATGAAAGCAAAGTTTGGAGACTTAATTTTTTGCATTTACCCTGTAAATAATCTTCCTTTCCATCTCACTTATTACCTAAAATGCCTTATCGTATACGATCCTTGAATTATATTCAAGAATTAAGATACTCTACCTGAACAGATGGTTAATGAATTCGACAAATAGACGAAAAATGCTTTCAAAGTGGCATTTTTGCGTCTTTCGAAATTGATATAGCTTTTTTCTTCAAATTTGGGTGTAAAAAGGCAAGACTTGCATCCTACTTATTAGAAATTTTGTAGGAAACGTTTTTTTTTACCATACAAAAGTAAAGTTTAATCACTATACACTCCACATATTAGGAGGAGAGTGAGGATGCCAACGTTGCTACTAGCCTTGCTTCCGCTTCCTTCATTAAGGGAGTAAGTTGCCATTCCTTTATTTATAGAAAAATCGTATGATACTAAAATAAATAATATTTTTAGGTGATGACTTTTTGGAAGGGTATACACACAGATATATATATATATATATAATGTGATAAATATTTACTTGACAAAAATAAGTGACATGATTAGTTGAAGATCTTGAGTCAGCTATTTGTAGATTTCCAAACTCATCAATTGCATATGAACAGATTGTGCTACATGTACTAATAGTCTCTTTACAACTTGCACATATGGCAGAAATTTATTACCTCCTGCACAATTATCAAAAAGTAAGATTTTACAAGATAATGCCACATATGCAAGTTGTAAAATAGGCTGTAAAAATGGTAGTATATAAATATTTATCCAAACAACTAATGTAAGGTCGGCAACTAAGCCGGTCACTTATATTTAAATCAGATAAACATGCATGTCCCTGTAAAAATGTTACACTTTGAATTAGTAGGGTCCCCGTTCTTTTTTAAAGCTTAGATGAAAAGAAGTTTTCTTTTCTTTCTTTAAATTAATTTTTAAAATTTTTTTTTGTGTTCATTAAAAAAAGTAAGGTTACAAAAGTCACTTTGGGATGTGTAATTAGATGAAAATTACTGTCTATTAAGACTATATATGTTTGAATTTATAAAAAGTTGGGGACTCACTATGTTTAAAAATAAAAAGGAATGTGAACACAATGAATACAAAGTGAAAAAATTGGGGCCGCATGTGAAATTTACTCTAAAGATTATTGAAAAAAGATTAATTAGGCTCATAATAACAAATCTGTTATAAACTAGAAGAGACGAATAGAAAATAAAGAGAAAAGTTGAAAAGAAAACTCATAAATTGTATTTTCATTCATAGCAGAAGCAGTCTATTTATACACGTGCATGTGTGCTGCCTGAGAAAAACTTGGAGTACAAGAAAGGAAACCCAGAGTGACAACCAAGAAAACTAATTCTATGGCTTCTAAAGTTTATGGTAAGTCATTCACACTAAAATATATTTACAACACTCCCCCTTGAATGACTATCTATACATTAATTGCCTTATTAAAAACCTCATTTGGGGAAAAACCCAATGGGAGAAAAATATGCCAAACTAGAAAAAAGAGGTCAATTAACTCTAATCAACTTTGGGGTGTCCAATTGCTGCCTCATTAAAACTTTGCCAGAAAAACTCAGTGGGACAAAAACTGATTAAAGGACAAAAAGTACAGCGGCTCTCCCTGATTTCAGCCAACAATGGTTTTCATGTTTAACTATCTATATCTCTCCAATATCTTCAGTACTTTGAAATATATTCTACTTCAGGCAGAGTATCAACTCTTTAGGAGTTTTATACTAAAGGTCTATTACACAAAGAATATGCCTCTTTAAAACCTTACAAGGAAAAAACCCTATCGGAAAAAATTTAAGTGAAGGAAAAAGAGTACACTATTCTTTGGATATGTCATTGATGTTACCTGTTAAAACCTTACTAGGAAAACTCATTGGGACAAAACCGTAGTCAAGGGAAAAAGAGTACAACAAATATCTCCTTCATATTAACTGGCAACTTATACAATAACTTTAAGTTCTTTATATGCTCCATTCAAACATACTAAATCCATCTAGGATTTTATCAAATCAATGATATTTTTTATATATTGCCAGTCGAATGAAACTTCAGGCTTCAATAATATCCACCACATATTTACTGCTCTTTTAGTATACCTATCGATTGTCATATTATTGACATTGTAACAATCTGTATGATTGTCGTTTTATCTTAGCCAATATTCAATGTCAACAATTTTCATGAAATTGATTCATCATCCATGCTATTTACTGAGCTCATGAGCATGTGTAATCGACTATTATTTCTTGTCGATTCCATCTAGTCTCAGTATAGATATAACTTATCGAGATATCTTTATTTTAATAATTTCAGGTACCTGAACCTCTTTAGGTGCTTTTTAATTTGTTATATCTATATAATCTTCTGGAATATATGCCTCAAAAGGATCATCACAAGTATCTGCTCTATATTCTTTTTCGTAATGTTTATTTTGGAATCAACCACGTCATGCTTTAGGCACACCATTAATATCTCAAATCCTCTTATAGGATTCTATATCAATCCAAAATGAAGCATTTAACATAGTATATCTATTGACAACTATACAGTCAGTAATCTGAAATGCATATTATTACAAACTTCAAGTCTGCATTATACATGCGAAGATTACAATTACTCATTTCATGTACTTATTACCAACTATCAATTCCTCTCCCTAAATGCTGAGAAGACTATTTATTTTAAGAAATAGTCAGAAAACATGTTCATCCTTCATGGATGAAGCATACAAATAAGGATTCATATCCATCATATATCCTCAGTATTGTAATAATATCCATCTTAATACGTGTGATGGAGTGACTATGCATGTCGTACTTTTCAACTTTAGATTGAGGTTCTGACTGTAAGCCAAATATGGGGGGATACCATATGTTCTATTGGCATGTTGTATAAGAATTGTTGCAAGTGAAAGATCAATATCACTTAACACAAATGGTTTGTTCTCAATTTGATGTAGCAAATAAATCGAGGCTATAATATTATTTTGCAAACTATAGGCAATCAATATCCCAATCAATATATGAATAATTAATGACTTTTGAGATAAATTTAACTAGCAAGATACATAAATCTTTTACAATATCTGAAAATTTTGCTCATAATCAATTAATTGAGCAAATATTCTCACAAACTTCTGGTTACGAGTTTGACATGTGACTTCTAGTATATCTAAATTCATAAATAATCTAGAAGGTCATACGGAAGGTGAGTGGGCCCACATGATTCACCTTGAATATTTTCCAAATATATTAGGAACTCAGTTCCAAATAGATAGTGATTATTAATAGTCAAATTGCCTGAGAACTTGCAGCACACAAGAATTCGGTTTAATGGAAGAATCTTCTATTTTTCAGATGATTCTCGACGGTTCTTATTATCAACAACCGGGATGGTCTAAACAGTTATGGCAAATAATAAAATTTTCATAATATTGAACTTCTGGTCCAATATAACAAGTAATGTATTTGAACAACACTACCAAAACTTTTTAAGTAAGAGACATCAGATTCTCAACCAAGGACATGCCACAAGAGAGAATACTGATGATAGATAATTGACTTTATACGAACCATTACTACAACATGTAATATGGCATAATCCCAAGCAGAGTTGGGAGTTTTGTTTTATAAATAATGGTCTACACCATTCTGGGTGTGAACATGAGCAACTAAACGTTCAACCTCAATTTCGATTGTCATGCAATAACCATCAAATGCTTGAGATCACTCACCACTATCATCGAGGCAAACTTTCTTGATTCCAGGAATTGAGCTTTTTAATTTTATTTTATGAGCAAGTAGCCAAGCAAACGCTACATTTATTGTAGAAAGGAAGCGAACATAGGACCATCTAGCATAAGCATCAATCAATACCGTAATTTAATAAATATTCCATACAGTGGGTATATCAGCCCATACACATCTCTATGAATTCTTTCCAAGAAAATTAGAGACTCAATATTAACCTTTACACTGGAAGGTTTGATGACTAACTTGTCTTGCTCACAGCAGCACATGGGAAACCATTTTGCTAAAAAAAACTTCTGGTTCTTTAGATTGTACCCATGTGAATTATCTACCGCATCATAGTCACTAATATATGCCCAAACCTATTATGATAATGTATAAAGCTCTTTCGGTCAACGAACTCCGGGTTCGTGACACAATTTGTCTCAATTTCTTTTACGAATGTATAATACGTTCCAGATAATAGTGCCGATAATTCCCCCCCCCCATCTGTTTTTGGCCAGATCCAAAGGAATTATATAAAAATTTTATTATCTTTTTGCATTATCTCAATATAATACCCATTTGATATATTTAAAAATCAATAAATTTCTCTTGAAATTACTAAAATAAAGAGCATCATCAATATGTAATGTAGTATTATTTATAAAAATAATACAAGCTCCTCTGGAGCTTTTGATGATATTAATGTACATGGTATAGTATTAACATTATCTTCAACTAATGTTAATTTCATGGTATGCATAGTTGCACTGACATCAAATCACCAAATATTTCCTTTTGGGTCAGCAAAAAAGTCGGAGACATCCAAGTGAGTTACTACTTGACCATCATCGTTAAGGAAATTAGTTCATCTTTCCATTTTCCCTTGATTGACTTGTAGTAGAGATCCATGAAATATTTTGCCGTACGACATGTACGTGCTCAATACTCTTTCATGCCACATCTAAAGAATATTCTTTATCCTCCTTTTTAGATGAGCTATCATTATGGGATGCTTTATGCATCTTACTGGCAGGGCTTTATTCATGAGTTTTTCCACGTCTTCGCCCACAGTTTACTATGAGATATGACATTTGCTTCAGGTAATGCAATGAAACCAGTGGGGCGTAACTGATGATTTTTCATATATCATATAAATCTTTGATTGTATGATACTCAATTTTCAAGTTATCGTCGAGGTGATAACAAAGGAAACTATATGGTTTTACACTATCCTTAGATGTGTTTCCTTCTTTTATTGTCATACTCAAGCCACTTGAGATCAGATGCACTATAGCAACAATAGCTCATGACAAATAATTCATGTCGATATGTCACGTGCAATTAACTAAAATTTGGTGATATTGGCTATTTGTGTAACTTTATGATATGTAAAGTCATAAATTCAATGTCAACAGTATATGAATATTTATACTCTCCTTCAAGGAGTACTATTTCACATATCACCAATATCTATAGCCATTCAACGCATATGCCACTTTGGGAGCATAAATAATACTTTTGAAATTAATTTGGGTTATTGCTACTTCAAAAGCAATAGATCAATATTCTTCTAGATAATTAAATTAACAAATAAATTAGATCATTAGATCCAATATAAATTGCTCTTTTGGAGCATGTATCATTCTTCAAAATATTACAATTAGTCGTGCTACTGCAGGAATAACAACATATTTGATCTAATTAGGTAATAATGAACTAAAAGTAAATACTAAGATAAGAAATAAATAATGCGCATAACGAATTATAAAAAAGAGATAATTGTTTCTGACAAATATTAAATATTCTTCAAAAATATTTATTTACTGTATTTTTCATCAAGAAAATGCAGATCTAGATCCCATATATTGTGCATTTCAGAAACACATCAAATTCAATTGTTGTGTTCTTCAGGAATTACAACGTATTAATCTTAATAATCTTTAGGACTATTAAGAATTAGATAATTGTATTTCTTCAAAAATTATGACAATTCTTATATGATTTTTCTAAAGCTAATCATATTCTTGACATACTCTCCAAGAGCCAATCATATTCTACTAAATATGGAGCATAAATTTTTATTCTTCATCGGTCAGAAAAGATAATATCTAACCACAATAATCTTATGGATTATTGATGTGTTTTTTCCAGAAACATAATGTGTGTGTGTGTGTATATATGTGTCAGGGCTCTTCCGGAGCCAATCATATTCTTTAAGAATATAAGACATAATAGTGATTTTCCAGAAACCATAATGAATCACAAGAATAATGTTTAGATTACAATAATCTTCAGAATTATTGACAACACTTTAAAGATCGTGTTTCTTCTGGAAACAACGATAAATATAAATTGATTAAACGATTTCTAAACAATCAAATAACACAATAATATATACACCATCCCTGCCCGGGTGGAAGTTACTAAATAATAATAAGTTAAAAGTATCTTGACTAACAATCCAATTAAATTGGATTACGTTTTCTGACAACTTGCAAACGGCCTTGAAAAATTTTTCTTCAAAAATCATTACCACCATCGAAAATTGAGAAACTAAGACCACGCAGGATGTAATTTGAAAACAGTTTTGAGAAAGAGAATCGTGTTGATAACGTGTTATAAACTAGAAGAGAACAATAGAAAATAAAGAGAAAAGTTGAAGAGAAAACTCTTGAATTGTATTTTTATTCATAACACAAAAGGCCTATTTATACACACACATGTGTGCTGGCCGAGAAAAACTTGGAGCACAAGAAAGGGAACCTAGAGTGACGGCCAAGAAAACTAATTCTATGGCTTCTAGGGTTTCATGGTAAGTCATTCACTCTAAAATATTTACAACGAAATCAAGTTTCGTTATTTTGTAGCAAAGGAGATCAAAAGTGAAACCAATTACATGGTTGATTTTAATTGATTACTAGGCTAACATGTTATACCCTCACTCGGGAGGATTCTACTACTCTTCAAAAAGATGCATGAATGAATTTGGTGATAGTACCTATAATATTCGAAGGGCAGATTAAAAGTTTTAGTTGTTAAGTAAGATAAAGTAATCAACAAGTATAAAAATATAAAAGCTAAAACATATACATCAAAGAATTATTTATTTACTCATCTATTTAATTCTTGGCTGGGGTGGGGGTTTTCATAATTTTTACGAAATATATGTAATTAAAAAAAAAGGGAAAACAACTTGTTAACTCTTGCAAGAGCAAAATTGGTATAGATAATATAATAATAATAAGTAATAATAATCACTTAAAGCAAGAATAGTTTAAATTTACATTTATCAAACTAAGGTCAAACTCTTGAATATTAATAATATATTATATATGTCTTTTCTTTGGAGAAGGAGGAAGAGGAGGAGGAGGAGTAGTAGTAGTAATAATAATTGTTGACAATGATTTTGGCTGGAACTAAACCGTTCCCTACAATTGAATGGTCCTTGATTATTCTTTTGTTTTCCTCTCTCTTTACAAGTGACTCGATACTTGTAGTATTGACAAAACAGTTCCAAAAAATCCCCCCTCTACTAAAATGGTGGGGGTATTTATAGGGAGAAACGGCTAAGTGGAGCACTTCGGGGCATGCCCTCCACGTGTCTGGTCCGAATGATAGGTGGTGTCCACGTATGCCTAGTCACCACCCACGTGTATGATTAGCATCGCTCGTCTCCACTAACTGGCTAAGCTCGGTTCCGATGGGTTCGGTATAAACATCTTACCAACCTGTTAGGTCGGTTCCCTCATTAACAATTGCCCCTTCGGGTTCGCTCCCTCTTGCGAGTGATGGGGGTGAACTCGGTTTTACGGAGAGAAAGAGGGGACCTTCTCAGCAATATTATACTGAGAAGCATGTCCAATACATCGGTTCAGGGTTATAGGACACGAGTCAACTCGTGGGTGGTGGATCCGTATGGTCGCGCTCGGGAATCGCAAAGGGTGGCAGCAATTAATAATGACCCTTTTCCTTCTTAGGGTTTTAGCATGATAAAAGAGCACCCTTCCATTTAGTATCTCCCCCTTGTTTTCTTCATTTCTCTCGGTGAAGATACTCATCCGGTGACTCTTATTTCTCTCTTCCAGAATCTTCGTGAGTGATTCCCAGGTAAAGAGCGGCTTTAGTTCTTTGTATTTCAATAATTTTAGTCCTTCCCATCTGTTCCATTAATCATGAGCCAAGAGGGTGAGGCGCGTTCACCAAGGGACTCTGGCAACTCCGACATCGTTCCATTCGTACCGGCGGCTGACAGGGGAAGGAAAAACAGTGGATGAGGTCGTCTTGTGCGAATCATCCTGGGAGGAAGTCGCTTGGTTGATTGATGAATCTCTCGAGGGGTTTGGAGAAAGATGGAAGGTACAATGTTGGCCGAGAAGGGGGAAGGCTCTGAGGCGCTTCACCCGGCGATTAGGGTTCCCAGTGGAGGAGTAGAAGGGGAAGATGAATGGCAACGCCCACCTCCTCGTGCGGGGCCATAGGCGTCGCCCTTTTCTTGCAAGGACCTTCCGTCTATCACTACTGAGCAGGAGCTGCATTATTGGAAAAGGAAGTATTGGATTCTCGACTCGATGCACTTCTTTCTACCCTATTTTCAGAAAGGACGGATTGGCATCCGGAAAGTTGTGTGGCAGCGAGCATGCGGACGTTGGAAGCTGGCAATTACAATTTTCTTCATATTGTTTGCACTGTCTGATTACCCCAAACCGACCTCTTCCGATCTACGAGCTGAACTACCATTATGAGTTCAGGGTATATGACGGGATGGGGTCAGGATGGTTCTACTTTATGAAGCACAAAGGTCAGGAGACATTAATTACTAACCGACTTGAGTCGGTGAAAGATTGGAAAGATAGGTGGTTTTACGTCGGTGGAGATTGGGCACCACAGGCCATCCCAATGATAGGCCTATCCCTGTTTTATACCGACCTAGGCGCAGTAAGTATTAGCCCTTTTTTGGGGTTTGTACCCAGAGGTTCTCTAATACTTATCATTTTCCTTCGTTTTCAGGGATTCCAGTGCCAGAGCTCAGTGCTGAGCATTTGATGCGTGTGGCTGTCATCGCTGCACAAGGTGGTTTGCACAACTCATCAAAATTCCTGCTGACCGAGGAGAATTTATTCCGTGCTTACCTGACATCGGTCTCTCTGTTCGAAGTTTTAGCTCCAGTCCCAAAAGGTACGGCATTTGTTAACTTTAGTTCAGGTCATTTAGGAATTGGGACTTTGTCTGACTCCAAACTTGATTTATCCAGCTCCTCGTATCCTCCGCAAAATTCCAGTTGTATAGAAGAGGATGCCACCCAAGAAAATGACGATGGCCCAAAAGGTCGCGGCCAAGAAGGCCAACTCCAGGAAGGAGCAAGCGGCCCCCTCCAGACCCTCAGGAAAGAGAAGAGGTGAGGAACGTCGGTCCGAGGAAGACGCGCAATGTCAACAGACATCTCCAGCCCGTCGTACAGAGGTCGGTGCCGAGCTGCAGAGGTCTAGCCAAGAACTCCACCCTACTCATCCGGGGAACCAGTCGAAAGCCTTGTCTCCGCCCTCCGAGCCGAACTGCTTGGGGATCTACCCTACGAGGTCACAGTTAGCAGAGAAACTCAAGGGGCAGTTCCCAGAATGCTACCTGAAGTACTACAGGACTTCGTCCCCTACGCCCTCAACCACAAAGAACCTTTCTCATTCCGTTCAGTGGGCTATGGAGGCGCCAGCTCGGGCCTGGAATGTACGGTAGGAGTCCATGTCCAACAAGATGACCATAGAGGACACTGTAGCTTCCTCGATAGTGTACACGGCCCGAGCGTTGAATTATCAGCAGAAGGCCTTTGTGATGGCCAGAGACAAGGAAGAGGAAGTGGATAGTTTGACCGAGAAGTTGGTTCGTTCTGATGCCAACTTGAGGCCGGAGGTCAGCAGGCGACAAAGGGCGGAAACGGAGCTGAAGAGACTAATGGCTAAGTCTCTCGAGATGGAGAAGTTTGCGATGGCTGAGAAGTCAGCTCGGGAAGGCTTGGAGAAATGCCATGCGGTCGAGCTCGAGAAGAAAGTTGAAGAGGTCAGGCGCGCAACCAAGGCCTCGGCTGCTGAGGAGTACAAGGCCTCTGACGATTATAATACCGACCTCAATCTTACTTACGTGGTCACGTATGATGAGATCATCGGGAGCCTGGGCACTCACAAGCCCGGCGATCCAGTGGAGTTCCTGTGCAAGGAGCTCGAGTCCTATAAAGAGGCGCAGGGGTTGTTTGATGCTCCGGTAGAGAAAGGACATCACGCAGCTGGGGAGAGCGGTGTCCCTCCAGTGGAGGATCCGGAGCCTTAACTCTAACCTCGGCTTTGCGTAGAAATCTCTTTTTTTTTCTTTTTTCTTCTTTTTTTTTTATGTTGACTTAACAGTTGTACGCATCGGATATCGATGTCTTTTGTTTAATGGAATGATTTAAGCACCGTTCTGCTTTACTTGCATTTTTCTTTGCATTTGCATTTTACTTGTATTTTACTTTGCGCACATGTATGGGCACATTCATTGTAGCTAGCCTTGCATTCGGCTTCGTGTTTTCACACCTAGCGTCGAATTTTATTCGTAAACTTTAGAGTTCAGTTGGCTATGCAATCTGGACAGTGTAACAAGAACGAATTTTCCTTGAATGAATTTTCCTTCCTATTACAGAAGTATGAGAGTTCGGCCTGCATGCATATTACATAGGACCGATCTCATAGGGGTATTTACAATGACAAAATGACCTTGTGAGGTCTCCAAAAAAAAGAAAGGTCCGTCACCCCGGTTACTGAAAATATTTCTTGAGATACTCGGCGTTCCACGGGTATGGTAGAGGGTTGCCATCCAAGTCTTCGAGCTTGTAAGCTGCATTCGGCAGTATACCCACAATCACATAGGGTCCTTCCCAGGTCGGGGCTAATGTTCCTGCGGCCGCGTCCTTAGTGTTTTGGAATACCCTCCTAAGGACTAAGTCCCTGATATCAAACGCTCGAATTTTCACCTTGCGATTGTAATATCGGGCACTTCTCTGTTTATAGGCGGCGTTTCTCATGGCAGCCAGCTCCCTTTTTTCCTTTAAGAGATCGAGGTCGGCTTGAATAAATGTGGGATTGATCCCTTCATCAAAGTGTTTGACTCTAAAGGTGGGGAGTTCCATCTCAACTGGGTTCACAGCTTCTATTCCATATGTGAGGCTAAATGGGGTTTCCCCTGTAGAGGACCTGGCTTTGGTGCAGTAAGACCACAGTACGGCAGGTAAGTCTTCTGCCCATCGACCTCTTAGTCTTTCCAACCTTGTCAGATCGGAAGAGCGT
>CAVNYN010270710.1:0-72047 GCA_963692815.1 Nyctanthes arbor-tristis | reverse complement strand
CAAGGTGCTAGACTCACCAATTTTTCCCTCAACTCGCTTGTACCACTTGTGTATAAAAAAAGAAGAAAACATCTCTATTTATAGGCTTCGTTTCCTTAGAAGACAAGACAATCCTTCTATGATTTGGATTCCTTTTCCTCTTAAGATTCTTCTTCTTTCCCTTTCCTTTTCAACTTTGGATTATTTTTGGCAACAAATCCAACAATCTCCACATTGCCAAAATAAGTCAAAATCTTCATCTTCTCCAGTCTTGTACACAATACTTGAGAAATTACCAGACAAGCGTTTAACACACTTTGACAGTCCCATACTCCACCACATGAGTATGTATAACCGCTTAGAATTAACAACAATTCCAAGCATTTCATCGGCTCAATGTCGAAATAAACGTGCTGATATTTGTGGTGCAACTCTCTTGTTGGCTTTCCAGAGAGCTCATCAGCCATCGACATTACTACAACCACACACCCTACATCACGCCAACCAATGCCCATGTGTAAATACAACCGCTAGAAGTAACACACATCCTTTACCATGACACCTAGCGACACGCCATGGGGATGTACTCACATACTTCATAGCACATCTCCACCGCCTTCACACCAAGAGAGTCGAATTGTCCAAATCCTAACAGTAGCCAAACATGCTCCAGCTGGACAATGTTTTCTCACGTGATCAGCTAGTCTACAACGCCAATAAGTTGCAACAACCACCAGTCCCCATACGATCTCACTGAGAATTTTTATATCTGCACCAACTCGCAAAGAACTAAACAATTTTTCTAGGTGCAACAAATTTGAAGAACCCCTTGCCGGATCCACATCTCTAAATTGACGACATAGTTCCTTCACAGCAAATATTCTATGAATATTTAGAAGAACATTTCTGTCTAGATGGAGACACATCCTGGTTCCAGTCTTCAAATATAAATCTTCCCAATCACTATGGCTCATACTAGTTCCAGCAACTTTGTTAGAACAAAGAGAAGGTTTTCATTTGAAAACTTTAAATTGTCCAATCAAAATCAAGAAATTCTAGACTTGTTCTAGCCACAAGTCAAACTTGATTATCACAACTTTGTACTTTGCCATATCTTTCCTCTACTCCACCTCGAACAAAACCTGACGCTATGATACCACTGTTGGGAATTAATGTAAATTCCCCGATTACGCCCGCAGGACCGTTGTTCAAGGAATTTAATTGAGACAAAAAAATAAAAGACGAAGACGAATTTAAAGGACTGTCAAAGCTTTCCACTAAATGATTAAAGTCGCTACAACTAAACAGAATTTTCACTCACCAAAACCCATCCCCCAAGTATTACAAGAAAAATATAACAAGTTTTATCGCATCTACCAATTTCTACCTTTTGCCCAACCAGCAAACAACACAAGAAATCTCAAGACGCTAGGCTACTATTTTTCTTCACAAGACTCTCTGACCCGACCCAAGTGACACCGAGAAAATCACCCTGAGTTTTACTACACCTAATTTTCTACCCTTTGACCAAACATAAAGAGTTACAAGAAAACTCTCAAGGTGCTAGACTCACCAATTTTTCCCTCAACTCGCTTGTACCACTTGTGTATAAAAGAAGAAGAAAACATCTCTATTTATAGGCTTCGTTTCCTTAGAAGACAAGACAATCCTTCTATGATTTGGATTCCTTTTCCTCCTAGGATTCTTCTTCTTTCCCTTTCCCTTTTCTTTTCAACTTTAGATTATTTTTGGCATCAAACCCAACAATTTTTAACTTTGCGTAATTGACTTTTGACATTAATTATTTGCATTTGTAGGTATATATTGTATGAAGCAATTAACTTTGGACGACATGGAAATGTGATGATCCACGTGTTGTCGGGTCTGTTGTTGTTAGATGTATTCTATTTCCTCTTTTTTTTTTTTGACATCCGATGTATTCTATTTCTATCAATGAACAACTATAAAAATGCATTTAGATACACTTGTATTTTTATTCCTTTCACTGATTATTTGATTATATTCTCCGTTTATTAGTTTATTTGATTATATTTTCCGTTAGACGATGATCTTTGTAAATTTTGCTGAAATTTGTACTAAAAGTGAATGTGTATGCAAAAATGAGTATCGGAGAATTGGACATTGGAGGAGGCAATTCTTTTTTTAAAAAAAAAAATTCACTTGATCTATAGGGCGACTATGTTGTTCCTATTGATGTTAAAATAAATATTAATCCACCTATAGAGGCGACATTTCGTACCTGTATATCTGAATGCAAGCTTATGTAAACGCTCAATGGGGGCGACAGTGTCGTTGCCATATAGGTGTGATCTATAGGGGTGACTTTGTCGATATATCAAGAGGTGTGGGCCTATTGGGACGACCCCTTAGGGGCGACAAAGTCGTTGCAACCTGTCAATTGACGCGACTTCATGTCCTATTGGGGCGACAATCGTCGCCTCTGTAGACGTTTTTCCTTGTAGTACATTGCTACAAGCAAGAAATATAATAACGAAAGATGTTTTGTCCTAATATAGTTTATTTTTAGGGCGACTTTAGGCTATGTCGCCGCTATAGCCTATATATCGGGTCCCACCCTCCATCATATGGTCGTCACCATAGATGATACCCTATAGGGACGCTTCGGTTTTTGTCACTAAGGTTTCGTCGTTGTTCCTCATATTCCTTGTAGTGAAAGATAGTCTCTTATTTCTTTTACATCCGTCTCAAAACATATGTTAGTTTCCTTTTAAAATATAGTTGAAATTATAAGTTTTCTTATATGCTCTTATTATTATTATTTTTTTTTGAAAAGATTATGTGCCCTTATTTAATGTACATGGTTACAAACAAATTAGAATTATTAAAGTATGATAATTGTTTATTTGAGTTTCCATTATCTTTGTAATTTAATTTTTTCCCCTAATCCATATTTTTTAAAAGCAATTATTATTATCTATATTGGGTTTTTTTCTTATACCAATTTAGTAAAAATAATCTTTGCACAAAAACCTTTACAATTCCCAAGACAAGAGCTAATTATAAAACCGCCACCTATTTCAAAAGAAGCACTCCAAGTTACTTTTTGCTAATTTCCAAGGCATAAATTAAAAGAAAAAAATTGTAACGAAATTTGCACAAGAAGCTAGCTAAAATTTTAGATGGGAAAATCTTTGGCTCAACTATTGAGCTTTATATGATAGTAAAATGGCATCAATATTTCAAATGCTAGGGATCCGTTGGTCTAGATGTAAAAGTTGAGGATGAAAGTGCAAATGAATACAAAGGTCAAAGATATTTGCTGTGATTTACCATTTTATTAACAAATGCAGCCTATCTCCACATATTAACTCACATATAGTGTGTCTTCCCACCAAAAAAAAAAAACAAATTTTTTTTTTGACGTATATAGTAACAATCGATATGGGACTAAATCAATTCGACCTCTTTGCTTTATTCCTTTATTTACGTATGACTTTACTCTTGGAAAGGCGCAAGTATTGATTTGTTATTACTTATTATTAGTGAGAAAATTAAAGCATCTCGAAGTAACTTAAAAATTAAAGTGAAGTGTCAAGACCTATGCATGTCGTCTAATGGCATGTAAATAAATTTGGTGCTCGATTCCCTTATAATCCTTAAAGTAAATAAATAAAGTAAAATCTAAAAGATCAATCTTTACACTTTCAACAGTACAATTCTATCTTTCAATCATATTCACAAACATAGTCATCGTCATTTTCATTAAACAAAAGTATTAAAGAGCTCAAGTATATAGGTCGATTGGTGGAGACGGTTTGAGACGGTCGAGCCGGCCAGGCTGATGCTACGTGGTGGTGGAGACATGGTCATAAACAATACAATTAGACTAGTCAAATATTAATTAATTCTTGATTAATCAATATTATAGTCCAGTTACTCAATCGCTACGGCCATTAGTGTCGAAAATATTTTGTGCCATTTTCGGCAACTGAGCTTTCGTTTTTGATGATTTCCAAGTTTATTGGATTCATTCATTCTGTGACTCGACATTTTTTGGTTTAACTTTTGTTTTAACCAATTGTGTTTCTTGGTCCTATTAAGTGATGTTTTATCATCAGTTTGGGAATGTAAAGACAAGTGTTTTAGTTACAATGGAAAAGTAGAAGACAAATAACATATTGATAATTGTAGATAGATGCTCATGGTTGCATGTTTTTGAGCGGTTCATATATAGTTTTTACACATACGAAGTTAATTATGTAAACTTAGACTAAGCCTTCAACATATCTGCAGCGGCCGTGACCGGCCTAGCTTGCTTGCTTAGTTGCTTGTATGGGTAAGTTTGGTGGGGTCTTAAGTAGCAACTTGTGCTTAATTTTAACCCTTGGCGTAATTGGTAGTGATTATTCAGAACATAATAATAATAATAATAATAATAATAATAATAATAATAATAATAATAATAATAATAATAATAATAATAATAATATTAATAAAGTAATGAGCCGCAAGGGATTTACTATTTTTAATCTTTGACGCCTTAACCTCCAACCTCCATGTTAATGTAGTACAACTTACAAGGCTTAGAAATAGAATATTACAACAAACAGTACTACAATATTGGGAAGATTTGTATTATATTAAGGTTGGAGATTAATTATTGAGAACAATGATTTTGACCATTAAGCCTTATTATAAATAACCCACTTAGTTGATTAAAGCTTTCTATCAAATCCCTTCAATGTCTCGATTGTAACACTTCCTGCCTACCACACAAGTCTCCTGTTCCAGCTCTTCAATCCCATAATTGGTTTACATCTTGAAGTTTCAATTTTGGTCCAATTTGTCATAGCGTGGTACTAAAAGTTGTGTAGCTATGGCAATGTTCATGGACCTCGACTTTTGGGGTTACAGTTATAGCACCACCACCACCACCACCACCACCACTACCACAACCACCACGTCCACTGAAGGAGACCAAGGTTGCAACTGGAGTGACTGGTCCCCAGTTGTCGATTGGGAGGCGCTTTCTGGTGAACAGGAAGATTTTCATAACCTATTTGACTCTATGATGGAAGAAAATGTTGTAAGGGATCAACCAATTAATTTTGTGCACGAAGGGAGTTTGTCCCCAGAAACTCTGGTGACAGATGAAGAAACCAATAATAGCGCAGAAGATAGCAAGGGGCTAAGGCTCATACACCTATTGATGGCTGCAGCCGAGGCGCTAACCGGGGCAAACAAATGCCGGGAGTTGGCTAGGGTGATATTGGTTCGGCTCAAGGAGTTGGTGTCACCAGTTGATGGCACTAACATGGAGAGGTTGGCCGCGTATTTCACGGAGGCCTTGGAGGGTTTGCTAGATGGCTCTAGCGGCAGCAGCAGCGGTGGCAAGAAAATTTTGGGCGGTGGCAAGGAGGAGCGTCACCACCAATCAGATGTTCTAGCTGCATTTCAGCTGCTGCAGGACATGTCGACGTGTGCTCTTCCGATCTCCCTATGTCAAATTTGGACACTTCACGGCCAATCAAGCAATAATAGAGGCCGTGACACATGATAGGAGGGTTCACATTGTGGACTATGATATCATGGAAGGGATCCAATGGGCATCATTGATGCAAGCCTTGGTGTCTAGAAAAGATGGTCCACCCACTCCACACCTTCGGATCACAGCATTATCGAGGGGCGGAAGTGGGCGACGATCATTTTGTACTGTCCAAGAGACGGGTCGACGCTTGACCGCTTTCGCAGCCTCGATTGGTCAACCTTTTTCGTTCCATCAATGTAGGCTTGATGCTGACGAAACATTTAAACCGTCCTCTTTGAAATTGGTCCGTGGAGAGGCACTTGTGATCAATTGCATGCTTCACTTGCCACATTTTAATTACCGAGCCTCAGACTCAATTGCTTCGTTTCTATTGGGATCCAAGACCCTGAACCCGAGACTAATTACACTTGTGGAAGAAGAGATGGGCACCACAGGGGAGACGGGATTCATGGGCCGGTTCATGGACTCATTGCATCACTACTCAGCTGTATATGACTCGCTTGAAGCTGGGTTCCCAATGCAAACTCGAGCTCGAACACTAGTGGAAAGAGTATTTCTCGGGCCTCGAATATCGGGGTCGTTGACCCGTATCTACCGAGCACCTGGCGACGGGGAAGAATGTTTCTGGGATACGTGGTTGGCCACGGTTGGATATTGTCCGGTGAGCATAAGCTTTGCTAATCGTTGTCAAGCCAAGTTGTTACTAGGCCTTTACAACGATGGGTATAGAGTTGAGGAATTAAGTAACAATAAACTTGTCCTAGGCTGGAAGTCACGGCGCCTTCTCGGTGCCTCCATATGGACCTCACAAGATAGTGACTTATAATTTGCTTAACAAATTGTTGCTTATGTTTATTGCCATCAACTTGTTCCTCTATATATCGGGCTCGGTTCTATTTTTATTTTGAATTTTTTGTGAGCAGTTTTTGGTTTGAGTACATAAATAAGAGATGAGTTAAGAACAGACTAATGTACAATAGTGCTTGTGTTCTTCTTTTGAATTAATTTGGAATGTATATGTTAGTCATTGTCTCAAATGTTTTTGATGTTTCAAGAATGTATAGATTGGAAATGAAAACTCTACTTGCTAAGTTGCTATGCTTTTTGATGTATTTAAGATTAATTTAACTTTTTTGTTAGATGGGGATTAAATTCTTCCTTTGTATGATTGTCCGAAACACGGGCTTCACAATTCACAGAGAGTAGTTTGTACTAATCTAAAAATGGTAATTCTAGTTATACACATACACATGCATTTAGGTTCTTAACATAATGAGTATATATGATATTTTGTTCAAACTCTTCTCATATATTGCCTATTGACGCAACTCATTTTCTCAAGAGTCAAAGAAGAAAGAGAGTTAATACTCAAAATTTTATAGCTATAGACGAGTTCACGAAAGTAGTTATCAAGTTATCATTCAAATTAGTTAATGGCCGGCTTTCAATATTACGAGTTGACAACTTATTATGAATTTTTCTAAGGACAGGTTATCTCTCCCTTACGGAGAGGCAAATGTCACGTACCTGCATGTGATTGGAGATTGAGAGAGATATGTGGCAGTTGTCTCTTCGTAAGCGAAGAGGTAACCTCTCCATAACCGGACCAACTTATTATAACAGTATGCCTATATCGAATCATCCATGTTTTAGCCAAGAGCAATAAGATGAATTGAACAATAATATCATGGCCCATTAACACATATAATGAAATTAATTACATACACATATATATTTTCTAGAACGTATATTATGTTACATAAATCTTTATCACTCATTCTATTTCTATCTTGAAATAGAAATAGAATTCATACAAGGATGAACAATGGATACAAATTTACGAGTTATGTTGACATTCATAGCAATACACCATACTAGTTGAGATACTCCTACGTGACGTACTTATATCTAATTTTAAAACTTTAAATATTTTTAATTCGTTTGTTGGGTTATATAATTAATATTTAAAAACTATTTTTAGTGAAATCGCATTGGTACATAACTCGGAATCTACCTTTCAGGAAACAGTATTCCAACAAATCGATGAGATCACAGTTTTGGAAGAACACACAAACAAATATTTAAAAATTGGAAAGATACCTTCTGAATTCTGATACATTTGCACTAATTAGCATTTTAAAAATCTTCATTAGGCAAAATTTGCTCAGAAATCCAAGACATCCTTATCAACACGACAGCCCTACTTTTTGGTAACGTATTATTTTATCTTAAACCTTTTTACACATTTAATAAATAAATGTCACGTCCTAAAAAAATATTCATCCACTTTTTAGTCTTGCATCATCTATGGGACACAAATTTGGACTTCAGTTGATAATAGTTGTGGCTTGTGAGTTTTATTTTCATTTTGAGCTGATATTTATTGAAATTATACCGTCTATTTATACACTTACATGAGACGAGAGATAGCGTCAAAACTAATGATTTATAGCATTAGATTCTTTTTTCATGTTATTGTCATTTGTCATGCTATTTTTCTTGTGCAAATAAGAGAATTATGGCTTCTTTTTTTTTTTTTTTAGTAATTTCAAGTTTTTAGTTTTCTCTCTTTCTGTTTTTTTTGGTTAAAAGTTTTTAGTTTTTGGGTTTGTCAAAATATGTAGAACAATTATTACTATCTTTTGTATTTTGAAAATACGTTCTAGAAAATAAAGACAAGATTATGTGAAGAACAAAAATTTTCTAACACTCACATTGAGTGCCATTATAGCACCCACCGTCTCACGTGGGTGCATATCTACACATAGACGATGAGTGTTGGAAAACTACTAATGTGAACATTAAAAAGTGTTTTGAGTGTAAAAAGCTGAAAACAATAAAAATAAAGAATAAGAAGCAGTTCTTTTTGTAAAACATACTTAGAAAATAAAATAGAAATAAATTCAAAATTGAACACTAAAAGCGTTCCAAAAAAAAGAAAAAAAAAAGAACATTAAAAGCTGAAGTATGGAGAGAACATGCCCTATTAACATCCATAAAAATGCATATAATAGAGCAACTTTAATGTTAAGGGGAAAAGCAAAGTAAAAAATGATGGAAATAGCACCCCCACCCCCCGCCCAAAGGAAAAAAAAATTATATAAAAAGAAGAAGTTTTTTCCCACATTATTTAGCTTGGTAGAGGAAAACTTAAATTTAAATTTTCCGACACATTAGAAATAATGTTAGACGGAGAATATAGAGTTTGAGAAAGTATAAGATACAATATGCTTCAAACTAAGTAACCAACATTTATTTATATCGGGAAGAAGAATAAGTACATAAGGAAAATATTAAATATTAGGATAAATTTTCAAGAACACAAGTGGCACATATTAAGTACAACAATATTCCAAAATGATCAGCATTATTACCATGAATCCTAATCCTAACCTAAATTATAGAACACATTTTAATCGCCTTTTGCCAGTTCAAAAGTGATATATATATATATATATATATATATATTATATGGGGATGTATGCAAATATTCTAGACATGATTAATTAATTAAACTATGATATACTATTCAACACAATTTAAACACCTTCCTTAATAGGAAGCTACATGCCTAACACATTATTATTATTATTATTATTATTAGGAAAAAATTCTAGTACTCACTCATGTGTTTGATATGCCAAAATGGAAAAGAAAATATTTTCCAACTTTCATGGAAAACATTTTATTTAGGGGGATGTGGTAATTGATTTTCCAGGAAAATGAGGAAAACTATGCTTAAAAGAATTGCACCATGGAATTTCAATTCTATTTTCATTTACCAATCAAACACACAAAGATGAAAAAATTTTCAGGAATTTGACATTTTCTAGGGAAAATATCTCCAATTAAACACACTCTAATAGTATTGAACTCGGTACTCAAAATCAATCAGGAATCATCATGTGGATTCAAGGCTCCAACTTGATATTTACTTATTTAATTGTTGTTGTTGTTTAACAAAAAGCTTAGAGTAGATACAAAGCTTAAACGATTTAACTAACAGAAAGTCAAAAACCCAAAATAAAGCCCAACAAGCTGTGTCCAATCCGAACAGCAATGGGCCAAGCCCAAAAAACTCAAAAGAAAAAGAAAGGGATCTCATTTGACGGACAAGAACTGGGAGAGAAAGTAAATGATACACGAGAAATGATATTTGTACACATAAGATGTATAATTTTTATCGACATTCCTTCATATTTATTTAAATGTCATTTATCTTATCTTTCTTGAAATCACAACTTTTGAGGTGTAAGAGTAAATTTAGGGGTGTGTGTACAAAAATTGTACACTTTGTGGGTACAAATAACACTTCTCTATTATACACTACTTGAGATAAACGTAATGGCCTCTCTCGCATTATTAAAAAAAAAAAAACCCTCATTAACTTGCTATCGAAAGAAATTATTTTCTTTTTTCTATTATTTTTTTATTTTTTCTTTCACCATACTTACTTAGTTACTCATCTACATTTCAATTCATCGTAAATAGCTAAATAATAAATTCCAATGGTCATTTTCAATAATAAAAGAGGATATCCACAATTTTGTTACTTGCTCTTTCCGCTACTGTCAGAAATAACAAGAAAAAAATAATGGTTTCCTAAAAAGGAAAATTGTGTAAGTATTTATCATTTTCAGTCATGTCAGAAATAGAGATAGAATCAGTAGTGAACTAGATATGAAGGGAAAATTTTATTTTCCTTTTTACTTTTATTATTTTCACAATTTTTTATTTCAAAAGTAAATGTAAAAATGTTATAAAGAACCTTATGAGTGAATTTAAGAAAGGTCGGAGGCCTATAGCATTGAGAAAAAAAGTTGAGGTCCTAATTGATATAAAGTGTAAAAATTGGGGACCATTAGTGAAATTAACCCCTTAAAATGTGGGCCAGATGGATATAATGGTTTCCAATCTCGGAGGCACCCGGGCTCGGATCTTGGATCGTGTTATTCATTTCCCACATTTTCCACCTTTTAGCCGAACCGAAAGAATTCCAATTCCAATTGTATTCGTTATGCGAGGCTGCTAGGGGTGATGTTGCAGTATTCAACCCAATGTAACTGCACATCCTCTGATATGCTCACAACTCCCCCCTTCAAATTTTTCTCCATTCTTTCAAGAACTTGCAGTTTAACCTTTACAGGTGGGAGCACGAGCAGAAGCAGAAGAATCTTAATGGCCTCATCGATATCCACCGCCGTCCCTACTCCGCAACAGGCTGCCGTTTCGACTCAGGACGACTCGACCCTGAAGACTCAACCACTCCAGGTCAGACCCATTTTCCAACCTATGGGTATTTTTCTGAAATAGGTTTTGATTATCTGTTAGGTATTCAATTCCAAATTAGTCACGGAAACATGGGTTTCTGGAATGGAAGTAAAACGAGGGATTAATGTTTTTCATTTGAAGTCCAAAACACCAAATGAATCAGTGAATTTATGCTCAAGGCAAAATAGCCTGAATATGTTGCTAGGTTGGTTCCATTAACCTATTGGGACAAGTGGTTCTGGAATTAATAATCAAAGTAATGGAAAAGAAGAATAAAACTTAAAAAAAAAATGTATTTACTGAGTTTGGATTTGGAAATAGGACTGGGCGGTGTGGTGATTTTGCATTTCTTAAATACTGTTCCTGTTCTAAGTCTTTCCTCATTGGATACCTGTAGAGTAATGGGTTTGAGATAAAACTTTCTCCACTCATTTATGATTTGTTTATATATGAACTGGCCAACTGGGGGGTTGTTCATCTATGGTTTGGATTTTGTAAATTATGCATTTCTGTGCAAGTGCAAGTGCAACCTCTCAATTCTAATCAAAAGGCTTACTTCCTGGGTCATGTCCTTGTAACATGAGTATGCCTTCTTGATGCTTTTTAAGTTTTACCATGTACAAGCCTGCAAAATTTAAGAAACTATAAGTTAGGAACGGAAAACCTTAGATTTTAATGTGATTGTTATTAATTAATAAATCGGGGATCTATCATGTTCTTTGCATAATACTAGATAACAATTTTGTCGAATACAGTCTCTTCCTTGTTAGGATTGGAAATGGTTTCAGTATGAAGTTGTGCACTCATCATGCTATATTTCTATTGTTTGGGTATCTAATTAAGCGTACAGAGATCAAAAAGTCTTTTGAAGAGTTATGTCCAAACATTTTCTTGAAGGGCTAAGAACACTATTTAATGAATAGAGCCTAACATGGTTGCAAAATGTGTTATTTATTCAGAAGACAAAATGGTAGATTGAATGGAGTGATGAAACTGAATTCGTTTTGCCTATCTCAAGTTTATTGAGGATAACTGGGATGATGCACAGCCTTTTCCTTATTCATTCTTTTGTAAGAGCCAAATGTTGTATTTTGATATCTTTGTCCATTATATTGAGCAACATAATTGTAAAAGGTTCCAAACTGCACCCACCTATCTAAAGCGCTATTAGTTCCTCTTCCCCTAATTCTCTTCAAAGGCTGCACCGCACTGCATTTGTCCCACCCTTTTTTCTGCAGTTATCTTCATATATTCATACCATGATACCTTAATAGGATGCAAATGAATTTATGCAGTAGAATATTGATCTCATGCCCAAAGATGGCCATGTATAAGTACATGATGAAGATTTTAATGAGAACTAATCATATGAGCCAATAAACTGTCGACCAACTTAGTCATCATATAAGAACCGAAAAGGCAGTTCCCAGGTATTGAGTCTTGGACTTTTAAGACGATGGCTCTTTAGAGAATCCAGTTTTCATCAGAGAGACCTTTTGAGCGTTGAACAGATTGATTATTAGTTTGAGGTTTTTGGTTGTTGACACCATATTGATCTTTAGTGCCGTCGAACTTGTCAACGGAACTAATCAAAGCCTATATATTGACTATGTGGGGGCCATAGAGTGAGCAGTATTGTAGTTATACAAATTATTACTATAGTCTTAGTGGTTTGTTCTTTCAGGTTAACAGGTGCGCAAAAGCCCAAATACTAAGAATTTCAAAAAATTATTTCTGGGAAAGCTAAACTCTTGTAAAAAGGAAAAGTGCATGATTGTTAAGTATGTATGAGGTATTGGGTGGAACTAGACACGATAATGAACTGGAATTGTTGTTATCAGGTTGCCAAGCGCTTAGAGAAATTCAAAACTACAATTTTCACTCAAATGAGTTCGCTTGCTATCAAGCATGGAGCCATCAACCTTGGACAGGGATTTCCCAACTTTGACGGCCCAGAGTTTGTAAAAGAAGCAGCAATTCAGGCCATTAGAGATGGTAAAAACCAATATGCCCGCGGATATGGAGTTCCTGACCTGAACTCAGCCGTGGCTGAACGTTTCAAGAAAGACACAGGGATTGTGGTTGATCCTGAAAAGGAAGTTACTGTCACTTCTGGATGCACTGAAGCAATAGCTGCGACATCATTGGGCTTGATAAATCCTGGTGATGAGGTCATTCTCTTTGCTCCATTCTATGATTCCTATGAAGCTACACTGTCAATGGCTGGTGCTAAGATAAAATGTGTCACACTTCGGCCGCCTGATTTTTCAATCCCTATTGATGAGCTGAAGTCAGTAGTGTCAAAGAATACTCGTGCCATCCTGATGAACACTCCGCATAACCCCACGGGAAAGATGTTCACTCATGAAGAGCTTAATGCCATTGCCTCACTTTGTATCGAGAATGATGTACTGGTTTTCTCCGATGAAGTTTATGACAAGTTAGCTTTTGAAATGGATCATATTTCTATTGCTTCACTTCCTGGGATGTATGAACGGACTGTAACCCTGAATTCTCTTGGCAAGACATTCTCACTAACTGGCTGGAAAATTGGTTGGGCGATAGCACCCCCACATTTGACATGGGGAGTCAGGCAGGCACATTCTTTCCTCACCTTTGCGACATCCACGCCAATGCAATTTGCAGCTGCAACGGCCCTCAGAGCCCCTGAGTCTTACTACGAGGAGCTTCGAAGGGATTACATGGCAAAAAAGGCAATCCTGGTCGAAGGGTTGAAGTCGGTGGGATTCACTGTCTTCCCATCAAGCGGGACCTACTTTGTGGTGGTCGATCACACCCCTTTTGGACAGGAAAATGACGTTGCATTCTGTGAGTACCTAATCAAGGAAGTAGGCGTTGTAGCCATCCCAACCAGTGTATTCTATTTAAATCCAGAGGAAGGGAAGAATCTTGTGAGATTTACCTTCTGCAAAGATGAAGACACTCTGAAAAGCGCAGTTGAGAGGATGAAGGAGAAGCTATTGAAGAAATAACGGACAGGAAGCATTATGGTGTTGCAGACTACGGTAATCAAATTATTTCCTAAACTTTATATCTGCATTTGAAGGTCGTAAAACTACAACTTTGAACTACTGTAATCATTATTACGTTTATGTAGCAGCCAGAGGCAACATTTATCCGGTTCTTCCGCTAAATGTCAAACTTTCATTCAGCTAAATTTATCCGGTTCTTCAGCTAAATGTCAAACTTTCATTCATATTTGTTGTTAAATCTAATAATTTTATCGCTGGCAGATTCCCGTGAATTTATATGCCCTCGATTATGACCAACCATCAACATATCACTATAAATTGTTTACTATTTTCTCTTGTCGTTTCAAAAATGTATAACACCAGCTAGAAAATGTATACTAAATAAGATTTGAAAAGAAAAAAAAAATTGAGTGGCATGCGAGATATCTATCTATTTATAATAACCTTATTTAATATGCAAACATTTAGTTTCAGTTACGAGTATAAAAATTGAGATGGGTATAACTCGTCATGACAATCAAAATTTTCAAACATTGCTAATTTGCACGTCCTCTAATTATAATTATTATAAGGGGAAAAAGGGAACCCATATACCAATTCTTTTCTCAACATCACGATTGGTAGCTGTATCATAAAAAATAAGAAGTATATATATATATATATATATATATGATCTCATTCAAGCTATTATTATTATTATTATTAGATAAATAAATTAAATCAGCATTGAGTCCTTGAGATACGAATAAAAAATAACTATGGATTACAATTATCGATTACGTACCGAATTGCTTCAGATTGGATTTAGAACAACGAAGATGGGCGCTGCAGGAAGGAGAAATTAAACCTAGCTAGGATTGTGTAAAAGGAAGAGACGGCAGGAATTGAGGAGGCTTAATTAGAAATATATTTGTGAATGGGCTAATTGGTCTCCAGATTTGTGTGTGTGTGTGTGTGTGTCTATATATATATATATTGGCGAGATGAGATTATATATATGATCAGCCAGAGCCAGAATTTATCCTCTAATTCTTCAGATGAGTGTCAAACTAATTCAATTGAATTGAATATGACATGTTGGTATTGGACTACTGTACGTACCAGCAGCAATAATATTAGTTGACGCCAAACGTTTTGTTCAATTTCTAAGTAAAATGAAGACCAATTATAGATTCATACCAAACATTAGTTGAATGAAGCCGTATCCTAGTAATCTGAAATTTACTAGTTTTTTATTTGTTAGTCTGTCAACTTATATATAATTTTAGTAATTGGAAATTAATTATAGGTAATACTGACTTCCAATCTCAGTCTCTGAATCTTCTAAAATAGATATCAACACTCATATTTATTGTTACAATCTAATAATTGTATTTGATTTGACTGCCAGATTCTTATAAATTTACATGCCCTTGATTATGACCTAACATCAACAAATCATCATAAATTGTTTACTATTTTCTCGTCATTTCAAAAATGTATAACACCGTCCCGAAAATATATATCTTAAAATTATTTATCGATAACTCCTGAGGAGATGATCATAGCACAAATAGACTTGAACCAATAGTATAAATAATTTTCACATGCCACAATTATTTATTTTATACTAAACTAATATATACTAATTAAACTTAAAGAGTGGGTTCAATTTGTAGATGCGACACCGTGTCCTACATGAATTGAGAAAAACATAGAAATATACCAAACTAACTTCCATATTAATTTGTTCACCCATCAGAAATAGTGAAGCCGAATCAAATCAAGAAATATACAAAATAAGAAACAAATTTTAAGAATGATAATTGTTAGCCACGAATGAACTTATGATATCTTTTGCTGATGGTCTTCGATCTTAATCAAGATTATTCTATATATATCATAATTATGACCAAACATGGGATATCGCCAACAATTAATGCCTAATTATACTAACTCTTTTAATTTCTCTTTAATATTCTCTTCCTAGATACAAAATACTGATACAGAGTAGACGAATTTAACTTCAGATAAAGAAAATACTAACAGTTTGATCAAAATAAATGAAAGAGATGATCATGGGGGCAATTAAGGATGAATTACTCGAAATTCTGTTAATTTCCTCGTGTAAAGTAATAATTATATTGTTCAAAAAACCATCACATTAATTTTATACAATATTTTCAGTTACAAAAAATTTATACAATATTTTAAATAATAGACAGCAATTAACTATTGTTTTTAAACCATCATATATTTATATGATATGATATATGTTTTATATGTTACCCTTTCTTAATTATTCCTAATAAATATGAGTCGAGAAAATGATGTCAGCACACTAGTATAGCACGTGAATGAACAGTATTTCATCTCAAACTAGTTAAAATGTAACAAGAGTATAATTTGATATGTTTATCTGTTCGTTTCATATAGTAAATCTGTTACGTGATAAACATATTCAAGAATTAAAGAAAAAGTTACTAAAATGAATATTTGACGGATCCCATCAGTATGTAAATGAATAATAATCAAGACTAAGATCAAACGAATAGGATGAGTAAGTAACAACGTCTAGGATCCCAGCAGTATGTAAATGAATAATAATCAAGACTAAGATCAAACGAATAGGATGAGTAAGTAACAACGTCTAATTCAAACATGAAACTAATTTAGCGCCCGATGTATGGTACGCTATGGTACAACACAGATCATGTAGTGTGTATGTAGAGTGATATGCACGTCATATAGTTTATGTTGTACCATATATTGAGCGCCAGAACGAGACTCATAACAAACACCCGCACACTCTCCCATTATTTTCATCACCCATAATGAGAAATTTTACAAACAAATAATAGAAGAAAATGGGGAAAATTTTAAAAGAAAAAGAAGATGAACATAGAGAGGCACGTGCCAGCCAACTAGCGGTTAAAAGGCAAACTGCTGAAATCGGACGGCAGTAGACATTCTAACATTTTGACCGCTGCTTTTGATCGGACGGTGTATATTAAATCCATATGCCCCCACCTCACCAATTTTCTCTCCTTATAAATTCACGCCTCTTAAAACCCGGTCCACTCTGAACAATTCTAAACTACTCCTCTCTGAACACTCCCGTTTCTCTCTCTTAAAACGCCTTTTTTTCCTCTTCGGAAAAATACAATTAACGTGCGCTCTCTCCCACTGCTTATCCTGCGCACCACCACCGGAGATGAAACCGGCGTCGGAATACATGATAAGAAAATCAAGGTACAGAAGGTGGGCTCAGTGAAAAGAAAAGGAAAAAGCAAAGAGGACTCCAAAAATTCAAAAATGGACGGCCATAAGAGCCAGGCGAAGCTTACTAGGACTCAATCTTCTCTTCTCCGGTCATCCCCAACTGTTCGCTCATCAATCCACAGCTTATCTTCCGTGTGCGAGATTTCAGCTGATCGAGAAACAGAGGACCTTGAGGAGCAGAAGCCACATGGAAAGCCAAGTTTTCCACCGATTCGACTCGGTTACAGATCCTGTTTGGCACCGTTTGTTGCAATTCTTTTACTTTCTGTGTACACCATTTTCGCCTTTTACAACAGAGATGACATTTCTACCTCAGAAAACCTGCTCTTAGTCTTGATTTTCCTAGCGGTTTTGCTGTTTTACGCCTCGAAAAACGTGTCCTTAATTCACCAAAACTTCGATGTCTGCAAGCAATTTTGTGATGAGTATGGAAAAAGAGTTGGGCTTTCTTGTTTTGCCCCAAAACACCCTTCAAAACCGGTGCAGTGGTTCATTGGGGAGCCTGAGCTGGAGAAAAGAGAGAGCAAGAAAGAGTATGCTAAGAAGATTATAAGAGAAGGGGTGCAGTTTTACAGCAATGGGGACTTCTACGAAGGGGAATTTCACAAAGGAAAGTGCAATGGGAGTGGAGTGTACAATTACTTTGTCAATGGAAGGTATGAAGGGGACTGGATTGATGGAAGGTATGATGGATATGGAATAGAGAGTTGGGCAAAAGGGAGTAAATTTAGGGGTCAGTATAAGCAGGGTATGAGGCATGGCTATGGTGTTTACAAATTTTACACCGGCGATTCTTACGCTGGGGAATGGTGCAATGGGCAGAGCCACGGCGTCGGAGTCCAGACTTGCGCCGATGGGAGCTGTTACATCGGAGCGTTCAAGTGTGGGGTCAAACATGGCTTTGGCTGTTACCATTTCAGGTTAGAATTCAGTCCTCTGTACTATTTCATTTTCAACCCTCTACATTTATGTTGTTAATTAATAATGACACACACATAACGATTGAGTTTTTGGATTCCATTTCTTGCATTAATTGCGTTTGAATAATAATACAACAGTGAAGATCTTTTCTCATTTTTTAATTCAATTTCTTTTAATCTTGGAATAGATATGCTATAATGATGTGATTATGATGAAATTTGGAATGAGATCGGAGAAATGGAGATCGATATGCTGGGGAGTATTTTGGAGATAAAATCCATGGCTCTTCCGATCTGTCTATCATTTTGCAAATGGTCACTGCTACGAGGGATCGTGGCATGAAGGACGCAAACAAGGTTATGGTATGTATACATTTCGAAATGGCGAAAGAAGGTGCGGCGAATGGGATTCGGGTAATCTTAAGATTTCCCTTCCACCATTAACAGACACTGTTCTTCAAGCAGTTCAGGTGGACTTATGATTCATCTCTTGATTGTTCCTTTGTCATTCATATGTCAACTGATATTCATTGATCATTCCTATTAGACAAGGTCAATATACTAAATGCCCTGATCTTGAATTGTTGTAGGCGGCTAGAAAAGCGGCAGGAAATGCAATTCGCCTGCGTCGGGTAGATGAACAAGTTAACAAGGCTGTCATGGCTGCAAACAGAGCTGCCACGGCAGCTCGAGTAGCTACTGTCAAAGCGGTTCAAAACAGGATTGATGGAAAATTTTGCGAGACTAACTTTTAAGTCATTGATGGTATTGGTTCGGTCCATATATGTAAAATGACTGTCTCTACATATTGTAAAAGGAACGAATATCAGCACCCCGATAAGCAAAAGCTCACCGGAGGTCGATCTTGTTGATGACTGTAACCTGTACATATATCCAAATATATATACATCAATGGAAAATCAGTTTCTCAGTAAAGTTTGAGAGTATCATTCCAAGTTTCTGTCTCCTCCCGGTGGGGTTGAAACCATGAGGATCTAAAATTATTATGTTCTGCTTTGTAATAATGGGACACCATAGTTTTGATCCTAGCTTGTCTCTAACAACATCATTCTGCAACCATACCATGAATATCCCATCCAATCTCAATGTGAGTGCTGTTCTTTTGGAAATGATCAATGCTTCAAGAAGCAGCAAACATTTAATTCATAGCACAGCATCTTTTAGAATCATGCATTCATGCTGTATATTCAATGAATATATAAAGGAAAGAAAAGGTCAAATAACATAAAGGAATCCTTGAGAATAATAGATATAATGAACAAGAATGTATACTGCAAGAGTTGTGTTATTTGAACAAAAAGTCATGCAAAATATAAAAATTATACTTGGCTGGATTCGTATCCTGTTTTTCAACACATTATATCATTTTTAAATTAATAGTAATGGTCATTACATGGGTCATATGTGTATTTGTATAACTTTTTATACACTATTATTATTATTATTATTGTTTTTTTTTTTTTTTGCTTGGGCCAAAATAGAATTAATCAAAGGGCTCTTGAATTTGTGTAAACCGAATTGTGTAGAGTTTAATCATATTGCACGGTTTTTTTTTTTTTTTTGCCTGTTTTTGAATTGTATTGTGTTTGTCCCGCTCACACAATTGGGAGATTCTATAGCAAAGTTGCTTTCTGATGGGTGTTTTTCCATGCCTCTGAGTCATTGACATGGATAAGTATGCCAACAATGTGATAACAAACGTGAAGGATCTTATCACCTCAAAAATATGCTGATCCATTAACCAAAAATGTATGCAAAACTTGTGGTTTTTTCCCCTCAAAATCTATATAACTTTACATGTGACAAAGGCATTTTCAGAAGAAGCTCAATTTAATGATTTTGTGCATTATAGATTGTGACGAGCGAAAGGTCATTTTGAAAGCAAGCTCAAACTTGACGTATTTTGTGATAATGGGTGACGAGCATCCATGTTGGATCATTGTATCTAGTTATCTTTCATTTTTTGAAAATTATCTTTAAGCTAGGCACGATTATTTCTGACTTGTAATCTCAATTTAATTTTAAGTCTTTTAATCAAAAGTATGACGCGTGCAAGATCTTGCACTCGCCTATTTCAAAATAACTTGTTGAACCGTCTCGCTTGGAATTGATTTGTTTATTCAAATTCTCTTGGATGGTCTCATGTGTCTTGTCATCTTCAAGTAAGGATAATGTAGGGTTTCGCCATTATGCCGATGCAAACACATGATGGATTGGTGAAAAAATCTTTCCAACTTTTGTTTTTTTAATCCATTCTTGATCCACAGTCTCTATATAATCAATTTTAATTTTTCTTTTAGTAAGGAAAAGGGAACAACTTTTGCTTATTTTCAATTTTCAAATCAAAGCCTATACATGTTCTTCTATCTTTCCTCCATTTATTATATAGAGAGATTCAAATCTCTTTCATTTTTAAACTTCCAACCACCCCCACATGCATCCTTCAAAGGTGAACCAGTAAAGCACTGTTTTCAGGTTATTTTATTTTTTAAAAAATTTTCATCTTTTGACCGTTGTTTACCCGAATTTATTAAATATAATACTCGATTAATTAATTAATTAGTGAATTTGTTTATTTGTTTGTACGATTAAAAACACAAAATCTATGGTTGAAAACCCTGGTGAAGAGAAGTACATCAGCCATGACCAAACGCTTAAACTTATTTTATTTAATAATAATGAATAAATAGTATAGTAAACATAAGGCAAAAATATCTTCAACATATGTAGCGAGAGATCATTGGAGAAACTTATACACTGTGGCCCTTTATATATGGCGGCCCATACAATTGTCTCAATAATCTCCAGTCACGTGCGTGTTTGGCTGAATAATCTCATGATATATCTGGTGAGAGATTATTACTTAAACACAGGGACCTACGACAAGAAACATTGCACACATGAAATATGTATTTAATATGCATTAAATTTGTTCTTTTGCGAGTGTTGTCTCTTGTAGCGTGTCCCTACATTTTCTTTTATAATTCTCAATTTATTTGTTGGTGATGAAATTGAGAAAAATGGTTTTATATATATATAGGGCACAATTTATGAGAAATTCAAACTACGTTATTAGAATTATTATTCTTTTGGGTCATAAATTCCATCATTGTAGATATTTGAATATTATTACTCGCCTTTGTAACTAATGGTTGAACAATTGAGACAGTATATGTGCATGTGAACTCACAAAATTACTTTTTTCTTTTTCTTTTTATAATTGGGAGAACTTTGGAGATGAGTAATTGTATATACAGTATTACCAGTTTAATTAATTGACAAAAAAATTGAACTTATTTCATTGTCATTAAGATTGAAAATAGATTTCAACAAATTAAATCGACACACTACTTGGAATCGGTGCTTTTGATGGGGGTTCTATACTTCTATCCTTCAGTCTAAACTTTCATCATCCCTAGAGGTTCTTTGAATTCATGAAAATTGTGCCCCTTCCATATAATCTTATGTTCTGTTTTCTGAAATTATATTATATTGAGGGAAAATAAAGATTCACAACCTCAAGTTTTAAGATTGGGAAATTTACACATGACGTCCACAACCTTGCAACTTTTAAAATATAAGGGCAAAAATAACATTTTATAAAGATTTAACGGTCAAAATAGATAGAAACCGTTAGTGGGGACTTGGAGAAAGATTTTGTTAAAAGATTGGGGACGAGATTGATTAAAAATTAAAAGGTTGGGGAGGTCAGGTGTAAATTACCCTTTAAGATTTTAGTTTCTCAATGATTTTATATTATTTAATAGTACTACAATATACTACTAGATGATGATCAGAGGTCGAGGTATTAAATCGAACGGGACCCAACACCGGCATATACCATGCATATATTTGTTGGTTGTAAATTATTAATTGCTTGTAAATTATTGTATGTTTGATGCAAGTTGTATTGATCGTAACATCTAATGTATTGATTTTGCAAAACTCGATTAACACAAAAAAAAAAAAATAGAAGCCTTTATTTCTTTAAAAAAAAAAAGTGTATGTGTAGTCTAGACTCTAGAGAGGAAACTACCATCTTATATTGTTGTTTTATCATGCCATGTTGCTATCTAGAATAATTGTGTTTTGAATATTTCTACGATCATGAGATTTCATAATTTTTTAAAGTAATTTGATTGATGTGATAATACAAATCACAACAAAAACAACTTATAAATATAATATAATTTTTTCTTATATATAATTTGAGGCTACAAAAACATTACTACGTTTTGAGTGTTGCATTGCTCATTTGCATATATCCGGTTAAGGCATGCACTTCCAAGAGATGCCTCTAAAAAACCTCCCATTTTATGTGAGAGTATAGATATATGTTAAACTCTCAAAATTCTACGTGACGTGTATTCATACACTCACATGGAACGACACCCGTCAGAGGTGCTTAAAAGCTTTTTGTGCATATATATTAATGAATGTTTTAACTATGATAAATGACATAAATAAATTACTTCAAGTTGTGGCACGTCTCATCATGTTTCTAGAGTTAGAAATAATGTTGCCCATGATCTAACTTCTTTCAATGCCTCTTCTTGTTGTAATTATTGATGGACATTATGTATTCCTCATTTTACATCCTCTCTAAATGCAGAGGATTGGATATGAAATGGAATAACATTTTCTTTCAAAAAAATAGAATAGACCGAGTCTATGATAAATGATCTTTTTACATGTACCTAACATTTTAAACTTCTAGATGAGAGTAATAGTTAATTATAATGTAAAACTAGGTATACGTGCATATATTAAGTGATGTCAAAGAAAATATATAGAGAATTTTTTTATTTTTTTTAAGGGTGTATATATACATATTGTGGCTTTAAAATTAAAATATATATTCAAGTGGTCGTGAAGCACTCCCAACAATCAAAAGACGACGTTATTTTGGACTAAAGTTACATGGTACTTATGAAAAAGTGTGTCCATTCTCATAGCATATATGAAAAGTGAATGTCTAGTCATATTGATTATGACCTTATATTGATATAATATCAACAAATTTTTTATTTATGAGACTATAGTATCCTCGTAAACTTAAATCGATTATTTGTGTGTAATTTCGACTAGGCACGTGTCTGTACGTTTTCGCGTCTCCTTTGCCCTTTTACCTCTGTTTTTTTTTTTTTTGGGTGTTAGAACAAGGTACATGTTCTAGCTTCTGTGTGTCTGTCTCTTCCAGTTGTTAGAACTGATTTATTGGCGTTCATGTCATTTTAAAAGATGAGAATTGGTAAAACAACCGGTGAATTAGTAGGGATGCGTATCATTATTTTTTCCAATGAATAATAATAAACATCTCTATTTGTTCACCGGCTAGTTTACCGATTGACAAAAATTATAAAAAGAAGTTGAAGAATAAAATTGTCAATTAAGATATACCTATTGCCCATTTTTCATTCAAATTCGATATAAGAATTTAATGCAAGAAAACATGTTTTCCTTTTCTTTTTTTTTTATTTTTTATTTTTACCTTTTCATAAAAAAACCCCACACGAGCACTGTTTGTCAAAATCTTGCAAATATGCTGTTGCAGGAACAATTCGTGTATAACTTTTATGATCATCGAGATATTTAGTTTCTTCTCATCATAGCCGAACCCCTTTACAACCACAATGAAGTAATTGATACAAGAAATAATGCGTTTAAAATGTTGAACACGTTAAAATATTTGGACTAACATTTATTAATTTTAAGTCTTTTTCAACGGATCGATCAAAAGTCAGCAGGCACCTAAATTAAAAAACTTGGGTAGTTCCTAGAAATAAAGCAAGTAGACACGCCCTTAATTTTCTTCCATCTTTGTCGTCCAAAATTTTGAAAATATTGTAGCGGTTTAAATAAAACAACCCTATTGGCCTTCTATATACGTCCCAAAATCTAAGAAATGTACAAACCCCTCCTAATTGAGTCTAAAATCGACCAAGACACCATCTTTAAACTGAAGTTGAAATTGACTAGTAGTTTCGTACAATTAATTTATTTAGGGCCTGTTTGGGAATTTGTGATTATAATGGTTTTTTTTTTTTTTTAAATTGTAATAAAAGTAACGGTTATACTTTTTAGACATGCATTACTTGTCACAGTATATTAATGTGATTAACGAATTAAACCAATAAAATATAGTATAATCATTATTTTCATTATAATTAAAACTTGTTAGTCCCCTTAAAAAAAATTGTTATAGTTACAAGGCTTTCTGATTTTTTTCCATATCATTTTCATTGTGAGTATTATTGAACGGGATTAAGTCACCTAATTCAGTGTCCTTTTTTGACTATTGAGCAAACGTCGGTCTAATAATAATTAAAGTGATATTAATTAATTAATAGTGTCAAAAGTTGGCTCCCCAGTTTTCTTCTCACCTATATACATAGAAAAAGATGTGAATTTATCTCTATTTGACTTGCCACATTTTTGCCTTAAGCTCCAAGCCTGCTTTAATTCCCAACCAACAAATTAAATTCATCTCTCGGTTATTTCAAAGATACTGTACTAGTATATGTTACTTTGCCTCCAATTATACGAAAACGACATATTTCGTCTAAGGATAATAATGTCTAAATAATTATTTATAGGATAATTATATTAACGCTACGAATTTTATTTACTACACCACATTTATAAATACACCACTAAATAAAACACAATTTAATAATACACCACATTTGTTTGACAATCTTAACCTTACCCAATTAGGCAAAAAAAATCAGGTGGAAAAATGAATTGTACACCACAATCACGATTTCAAATTGGAACTCTCAAAACCTATTCCTAATCTCACTCACACGAGCCTGTCATCCAATTCCAATTTTTAACTATATTTGTGGTAGTCAATTCGAAGGCATACTTATGTTTACAACACCATTAATTCTTACCTCGTCGGCCAATCTCCCATTGCAAACCTTAAAACAATGATTTCTCATAATTGTTTCATTGAAGATTTCTAGGCATCTTTCGGGTATGAATATTTGTACAAAGGCTGCTAATGAAATTGATTTCAAAATCCAATCAAGAGATAGATTCAATAGTAATATCTAATTTCTATTTGAAGTTTCATAGATGGAGTTCCTATAATAATAAATAAAAATGAGCAAGATACCAATTTTAATTGTAATTTCTCCATTATAATCAACCTCGAGTTTAATTTTTTATTGTGTTAATATATATATGTATATGTTTCTCCCTTTAATTTTCAAAATTTGATGCCCAAGTTCCATGAAAAAGAACTATTTAATTAAGTTAGAGTTAGGAAAACCGTGGTGTGCGTTAAAATGAAAGCAAACAGAAAGAAAATTTGACTATTACAATGAAGGTTATTTTTGTCATTTTAAGATATAACCATTTTAGTAATATTAAAAGTTTGGTGTTATAAACAAAATTTGTAGTGTTAATATAATTACCCTTATTTATATTCTATCATCTAATAATGTTTTTAGAAAGAGAGGTGCGTGTTGAGAGTCTATTAAACAAGTTTTAGAAAAATGCACGACCTACGAGGGAAGTATTATCATGTTCAATACTCTCAATTCAACGAAACACGTTATGTCACAAAGGATGCATAATTTTGATGTGTCACAAGTACTTGCAATTTTGTCACTCTACAATAGGATGCTTCTCTGCCCAAACATGTGATGGACTGGATACAACATTGACCACATCCTTGTTCATTATTTAATGGACGGCCCATTTTATCATGCGTCACAAAATCACTAGACCAGATTAAAAACCCAATCTATGTGATGCTTCTAAAGAAAACTATTAGAATTATTAACTAATTAATGAATAATAATAAGAAACCAAATTAATATATAAAATATTTTTCTTTCTCCATAGAAGCAGCAAACCATAAGCACAATCTGCACGACAGAATGTCTTTATGCAACCCCAAAAAGCCATTCTTTTCCCTCCAAATCATACTTGAATACCTTTATCTAATCATGCAAGTTTTCCTCTACTTGTGCTTCTATTTCTATTTCCTCTCCATTCTGCAGAAATCCGACTGCAGATTGAACTATAAAAATTTTCATTGCTCGGATATTATCAAAGCACACAGGATCAATGTCTTTGAGTCCTCCAACAGAAACAGCCAATGGGAATGGCGCCAGAAATTACCAACCTTACTGGTGTTATCAATGTCACCAGACCGTCCGTCTTCCCTCCAACAACCCGACCGAGGTGGTTTGTCCAAGGTGTTCTGGCCAGTTCCTTGTTGAGATTGAAATGGAAAGAAGAGCCCCCGTTCTTGAATTCACTGCATTTGATCCCTCCCCGGAAGCGCGGATTCTTGAAGCCTTGTCCCTCGTGTTTAATCAACCAATTGGGTTGCAAAATGCCGATATGGACAGAAGAAGAAATGATCGAGGCACCAGACAGAGGAACCGCATTCTTGACAGAAGACATCATAGGGAAGAATCCGAGCCTCCAAATCGAGGAGGCTGGTTATGGCCGAGGCGAAGAAACGATGTGTTTGACGAAAATGGAGATGGCTGGGGACCAGAAACCGGGATTCTAGCCCGCCCCAGGACATGGATCATTCTCAGACCTGGTGCACGGGTCCCGGCCGGTGGTAGGAATCCACCCCAGGAAAGGCCAATACCCCGAGGGGTGGATCCAAGGAACTATTTCGTGGGCTCTGGGCTGGACCGGCTTATTGAGGAAATTACCCAGAATGACAGGCCGGGGCCACCACCAGCACCAGAATCCGTGATTGATGCGATACCTACCGTGAAAGTGGAGCCATCACATTTGGTTACCAGTTCTGAATGTCCTGTTTGCAAAGAAGACTTTAAACTTGGAATGGAGGCAAAGGAGCTTCCATGCAACCATATATACCATTCTGATTGCATCATTCCTTGGTTAAGGCTTCATAATTCTTGCCCCGTTTGCCGCCAAGAGCTGCCTCTTCCAGGTGAGACTCCACTGGACTTGTCCAGCGATTCTCATGAAGAAGGAGACGGCAACCAACGGTGCTGGAGGCTGAGGCAGCTGGGCCATAGCTGGCCATTTCGATCAAGATACCGACCTCTCAATCGGCATCGTTATGGCACAAGGGAGTCTCGTCATGGTGAGAATTGAATTGATCCCATAAACTGTTACAACGCACCTATCTTTATTTCAATGCAAATATAAGGATGTAGAATTATATCATCATTCGCAATGGAAAGCTAAAATAAATAATCTCTGTTCATGGCAGTCATCATGTAATTAGTTCTGTGACTATCTGCCTTTCTCGTGAGCAGATTCCTGGAGGCAATCTTGTGGTATCCTTTAGTCCAAAAATTGCATCAAACAATTGTATGAATACGAGTCTAGCACGATTCTTTCAAATTCAAGACCCGAAAGAAAAACTAAAAGCTGAAGATCCACAAAATCTGCTGTCAATTTAGAACTATCGGAAGGACAAGAATTACAAAGGCAGGTACCATAGTATTCAATAAATGGGGACTAATATGAATTCCTTCGACATGGTTTACTGATTTAACACTGTAGTTCCAAGGAAACTACTGTCATCAATTGTAATTAGTGATTCATAGGCACCAAAAAAAAAAAATGCCGATCAACCAATACAATTCTCACTCCCTGTCTCTATGTTGTATATCTGTTATGATTGATCGATGCCAATTGTTTCACTTTCTTTTGGGCTGATGATGAGTGCCAGCATAGAAACCTTCAGTATATGACGTGTTCTTGAACATTGTCTGCCACCAATAACCATAACATGGAACCGTGAATCAAATTTAATATTTCATATTTGACAATTATAAGCCGGGAAAAGGAAAAGATCTAACTCATAAAGCAAGAATGATAAATTATAAAATGATCTAGTTGCTCAACGGCTATATACAGAAACTAGAAAGGAAAATGACATATATAAAACGCCCACAAAATCAGGGAGACATGTTAAAATTTCAAATAAATGCCCCAGTTGCTTGCTAGTGCAGTCCTGTGCACATAAGGACTTCTAAATATGCAATCTAGGAATTTAGTACATAACGTTGAGAAACTAGTTCAACAAGATAATCAAGTCAAATCATCATGCAAGAACTCCCCATGAGTAGCAGCAATCCATCAAGTTCCATAAATTCATAGAGAATGATACTCTACGAAAAATATATTTCCATCAATTAAGCGGAAGGGAGATGTGAATTTTTGTACTCACAAGTATGCTCTTCAGCTCGACAGAGAGCTGTTTTCTAATACTGTTTGATATCACAGTGCCTAGTTTTTCATTCTCCTCCTTGACCTATGTGGCCAACATCATCAGAAATCAACAAGTGGTGATTTAAGTATCGATTCCAGAATATAAGATTCTACTAACCTCAGAAAGAACTATCGATGTCGTCTTCTCCAAGATTTCTTCAACAAGTTTGTCAGGTTCAGCAAAGGAGGAGCTTGAAAAGTTCACAGCAGCATCTGATTTCTCTTTTTGGGAAGCATTGGATGGTTTTGCTGGTTTTGCTACATAAAATAGGAATATAGTGCCGATATTAAACATCATCAAAGACTGATTTGCACTCTTAGAAAATATAAATAAAGAAAAAAATTGTCTAACATGAAAACCAAATATCTGTTCATTTTCTGAAGTTCTTAGGTTTATCATATAACACATGGAAAGAATCTCTCTCTCTCTCTCTCTCTCTCTCTCTCACACACACACACACACACACACACAAAACACAAAATTGGTTATTCTTATGGGGACCCTCCACCTAGATTGTTGTTTTCTCCAAGGTCAAGAAAATTTTAGACACCTCAAAGGTGACATGAAACCTACAGTTACCATAAGAATACGCTAAAATACTCTCCGTTGAGGTTAATGGGTAATTACAAATTTTTGTGCTTCAAGTTTCATTTTCTACTTATTTCCTCAATTGAGGAAATGCAGTGACAAAATTAAAGTCAGCAAGTGAATGTTGTGTACATCTCGACAAATCTCATATCTTTTATCGGCTCACATTCAAATTGCCTAGCACATTAGCTAATTATGAAGTATAGCAATCTCAATTCATTAATGAAAATCAATTACTAGATGTCTAGGATTCTAGTAACAATCAACGTGCATGTAACTCGATGTCTAGGATTCTTGTAACAATCAACGTGCATGTAGTGTGCAGTACAACTGTATCTAAGATTAGATATATGTTCAGACTTCAGAAGAAAGACTCATTGATGTGCTAGGCTGTTACACTTGGCCATGGAAATCATAAAATGAACAAATTAAAAATCAAAGCAAGAGCTCATATTCAAATCCATTCTCAACCTCAACTCTTGCCATCCAAAAGAAGCTTGAGGAGACCGCTATGGGTGGGTTGGTGGGGGTGGCGTATAGCAATAAATACCTGGAGCTACTGTTGGTTTGTTATTCTTTTCCGGACCTTGAGAAGACACTGCTTTTTCTGGAGGATCAGACAAGACTACTGCATCTGCTGGAACAAGACCCACCAAATCGGGAGGTTGATCCTTGCCTACTGGAGGATTAGCCTGTGAAATAACGAGATAAGATCCATTCAAAAACATCGTTAACCAAGCAACTATTCTCATTATTCACCCAACAAACTGATCCAGTAATTACCTGCAGGTCAATGTACGCCGGTGGTTTTCCTATTGAATTCAGAAACTTGTCGAGATCACGGGCATTGATAGCTATGAGAGACAATCTCATGTATAAGAACCAAATCACACTAAAGTTTTGGAAAATTTGCAACACTGTTTACAGATTTTAACCACTTCAAGTCTTCAACAAAACAAACTATTGCTAAGTCAATTAACTCAAGATTTCCTTACTTTCAAGTCACATATGGCTACCCTTTACCAACAATATCATGCTGTTAGGCAGACCAAATCTGAAGAGAAGGAAGACAAACTACCAAATACTCTTATCGGAAGGACTTATAAAGAGCTTCACGAGCCATATAAATTATGGCTGCAAAGATTTGGGTCAGTAATGTATCTTCAAGAATTACTCGTCTTGTATCAATTAACCATTCAGTTCAGGCAGCATAATATTAAATAAATATGACCAACACAAACATTTCTTGAAATGCTCTTGACATGTAAAGCGAGCAGCTGGATATGATGAGCTTTTGGTACTCACATTCATCATCACATGGCCACTCTAAATAATTGCTAATATATAAAGGGGGGAATGTGTGCAAAACATTCACATTTCCGTTTTGCCCTTAACCTTTTTTTGTTATTGTCCATTTTGCCCATTATATTTAATGTCTCAATATAATGTTTCAACGTTATTAATGGTAAAGTTTCACTTCATTTTTAATCTATCTATTGTTATTGTTATGTATTGATTATTAGTAATCAATATGATTTTCTAACCTCTTATTTTAATTGTAATGATCTAACTCCCTAAGGTGTGTCAATTAATAATATATTAGTCATAATTTGTATGTATTTAACTCTATATATTAGTATACATTTTCCACCACCACTTTAAATATTCCCAATTTCTTACTTTTATAAGTTTGAAACTTTGAACCTTTTTCTTCTAAACAACTTAAAACTTCTTAGAGAGTAAGTTCTTAAAATTATCTTTGGGACCTTTATTGGCTTAGGAGAGTTGAGACGTTCATGAGTACAACCACCATAACATGTGCAAAGCACATGCTTACTACTAGAACAGAAAAGAATGATCACTCACCAATTGACATGTCATTGGACAATGGATGGAAGAAACAACATTCTTGAGAATTGAATCCTTGATCTAACAATAAAGAAACATGCCTTCCAAAAATAAAGAAATAGTTAGTAATATAAACATTTGTTGTGTACAGGAAAATCATGTCTAAAATAACGTAATGGGTTTAGATATTGTCCCAGAAGAATTTAAGGTTCATACCGCGCTGAGTCATTTACAAGTGCAAATGGAGTAACGCAACCGAGCGGCACCTTGAAAAAGAAATAAATGCGAGAAGACAAAGTAAGATTTTATTTTAGGGGCTAATTTATGGAAAATACAATCAGGAAAAATCGAAGGTGTTTTTCCCTTTTTTTTATTTTTATTTTTTTGGTGGGCTAGCCTGCTCACATTGTACTAAAGGTTATTACAATGAGTGCCAAACATCAATATTCCGAACTAGATATTGCAACATCACCACAACGTAATATTTGATTTAAGGAAAGCCTCATTGTACATATTACAAGAACTTGAAAACCTAAGGCAAGTAGCAAGTCGCAAATAGCAACTTGAAGTTGAATTTTCTTTCAGTAATACTCGTAGTTAATTTTATTCATCAGCTAGAAAATTGACTTCCCTGTCCTTATTTGGTGCAAATATCATTTCATTTGAGATGACATAAAAGGAAGTGGAATGCATAATACGAAGAAAGAAGGATAGTCTGTAATCTGGCCTTTTAATTAAAAAGAACACCGAATGTTGCATTTTTAGCTAGTCTTGTCTAATGCAATGAAGAAACCAAACTTAAACAAACAAGCAAGTAAAAACCTGAAGTAACAAGCAAGTAAAAACCTGAAGTAATTCTCCAAGCGCTTCTTCCGGGGCCATTCTTAAACCTCCTTTCCCCAGACCAAGCCTCTGAGACAAAACTGCTCAGCTTCAATGCCAATAGCAATATGCAACATCCATTTGCAAGCCAAAAAAAAAGTATAATTAAATTGGAAAAATATTATCAAGTCATGAGATGTGCTAATTAGTGTCAGCTAAATTACTATATTATGATGTTTATTATCTAGGAAAAATATTTGGTGAAGCCATACGGCCACACGTACCTTTCAAATCCACCTTTGTATCTGTCAGTGCAGAAACTATATAAAATCTCTGTTTCTTATCCTGTCACAGGAGAAACAAATTGCATTAAAAATCCACCATTTATGGACATTAGAACAAGCATATAATCATATCGCTCTTCCCGTGTTTACCGTCTCACCTTCAAGAATAAGTTTTTAGTCTTGCCACTTTCATCTGCCCCACGTACTTTCCCTGATACAAAATGGAAAGACTTTTCAGGCTTTGCTTTGCTTTGCTAAAAATGAAGGACAACTTTGCTAACTAATTTACCTGAGCTTCAACTGTCAGAACAACAGGATGTTCATATTGAGAAAATTTTATCTGAAGCTCCTGAAAAAAAAATGTAGGAAGGTTCAATTAATATATATCAGAAACTGATTTAAAGCTATAACGGTATGTTCAGATGGCCAACGAAGCAACGCATTGATATATATAGATTAAACAATGTAATCGAAAGAAATTAGAAGAGGCGAAAAGAAAACCTGTAAGCGAGTTAGCAATTGCTCTTTGGTGAATCCCATTTTCAACCAATCTGAAAATTCAACCGCCGATCACTAGGGAGTCGAATCGGATATTTGGGGTTAACTGCCTCGTCGATGAAATAATCCCTAAGGGTTAATTTCACAAAAGGTCCACAATCTTTGAGTTAAGAATCGATTTCATCACCAATCTTTTTTTCACTATCCTGTATTCTCAATTTTTCATAAATGCGCACAATTTGTCTCTTTTGACACTTTTCCCTCAACTTTTCATGAAAAAATAAAGGTTATACCTCTTTAACTTTTTAATTTTATAAATAAAACATTTAAAAATAATAAAAAAATTAAAAAAAATGAGAAAACGCCCAACCTACCCACCATCCCTCCCTCGCTCTCTCTCAACTTGCCGCTGGAAATGGCAGCAACTTTTTTACTATTTCCCGCAGCAAAAACACTGCCAGAAATGGCAGCAAACTACTACCATTTCTGGCAGTGTTTTAGGGGGGGCTAAATCCCCTCCAATTTCCTGTCGAAACCAGCAGGAATTTTCCCTATTTTGGCAGTCGGAAACGGCTACAAGTTGAGAGAGAAGGGGTGGGTGGGGTGTTTTCTTTTTTTTTTATTATTTTTAATATTTTTAAATGTTTTATTTATAAAATTATAAGGTTAAAAGGGTATAACCGTTATTTTCCATAAAAAGTTGAGAGAATAGTGTCAAAGGGATCTATTGTACTTATTTATGAAAGATTGGGGACCCAGAAGAGCGAAAAAAATATTGGGGACAAAACCGATTCTTAACTCAAATGTTGTGGACTTTTTGTGAATTAATCCAATCCCTAATTTGGTCTCATAGATTATTGGATCATTTTTCTTGGACTTCGCGTTGGTTATGATCTTTTCAGGCTGAAAATACAGGTCCGGGGTTTGGAAGAGAAAAGAAATGGCTAATTGACACTATATAATCCTAGCATATCACATTATTGTGCAATCTAATTCTAACTTTTGAAATTTGACAATTCTAATATCAGATATCACGTCTTTGGCACAATCTAACATTTTTAACTTAAACAGACTTAAATTTTGATTGTATTAAAAATCATAAATTAGGAAATAGATAAATAATTAAAAAAACATAATTTGTTATATTTAAAAAAAAAAAATCAACCAATGAGAATTTAGGGATGTGTTTGATTGATTTACTTCACAATCTACCTAAAGCATATGGAGTGGACTGAATCGTTGTATTAGTCAAGCGACGTGGATCAAATTTTCGATCTGTCTATTGATCAATTGATTATTATTTTTTCATTTAATAAGATTTTTTTTTCAATCTATTCTATGTTTCTTATTATTTTTAATTACATAGTTGTTGCAAACACTTATGGTCTATCATACTATGTGAGATTGCAGATCATAAAGATACTTCTCTATTCATGCGCGGAAAATCGGGCATTTTTTTGCTATCATTACATTGAATATGTATTGATAGTGTTTCAACGAACTTGATACAAACCCGCATGAATAAAGAAGTATTATTATGATCCGCAATCCCATAGAGTGTGATATATCAGAAATACAAACCACAATGACTATTTAATTAAAAGTAATAAAAATGTAAAATTAACAAGAAAAAAATTTAAAAATGAAAAAAATAACATAATAAATAGATTAACAAAGGAATAAAAAATTCAATCTCACATCACCCTACCTACACATCGATTCGGTTCACATGATGCTGTTTAAGTACATCGTGAAGCGAATCAATACAACCCATTATCATCCATAAATTCTAATTAATTGATTTTTTTCTTCAAATATAACCAAGATATGTTTTTAAATTTTTATCTATTTTTATTTATTAATTTTTAGTTCAATTAAAATTTAAGGGCATCATAATCTTTTTAAATTAAAAATGTTTGATTGCGCAAAAAATGTGAGATTTTAGGTTATAATTGCCAAGTTTCAAAAGTTGATATTAGATCTCATAATAATGTGAAAGGTTAGGGTTAGATAGCGCCAATTAACCAAAGAGAAATAGGAGAAGAGAAAGTTCACAAATAACCTATAATTTTGAACCACCATTATAACCCCCTTTTTTCAATTCCAAAAATACTTATTTACCTTTTTTTTTTTAAATAATAATTATTTTAATATATAATAATATATTTTATAAACTACCAACGATGGTATTGTAGTTGTGACCCAAATGACTTTTCGGCCCAGCCTATTTGGTCTTGATCTGACTCATGGCAGCAAGTTTTTATCTTGGCCGTTCATTTTGTAGATTCATCTGAGCCATTAGGGCACCATTGGAGTCTCTCCTATTTTTATGCAGTATTCTTATGTTCCAAAATTCTCTGTGTGTTGTGAGCCTATCCCCTCTGGTGAAATTAAGGTTCTTAGCCTTTGACTGCAGAGGAACAGGTTCTTAGCCTTTGAGTGCAGAGGAATTCTTGTAGTGAAGAGTATCATGTGATCATTCTAGTGAGACAGGTTCTTTAGGTGCTCCTTTCTCTTGTGTGCTTGGCTTTTATTCCTGTAATTTCTAGTTAATGAGGGTGTTCCACTGGAGACATAGCCTTTAGGGGTGGGCATCGAGTTAGGTGGGTTGGGTTCGACCTCAACCCGGACCTGACCGGATTGTATATCGAGTTGGGGATTCTTGAACTGAACTGAATCAGCTCGGTCTGAGAACTCAACTCAAATTGGCCCACAATGGGTCGGATCAGGTTTTCGATTTGGACTGCCCTTTTCGTTTAAGTGTAACCTAAACCGGCCCAAAACACAAAAAAAAAAAAAATGAAAAATAAAATGCAAGCCCTATTTTTTAGAATAAACTGGCGAGAATGGGCGGCTACTTCTCCAAATATCTCACCCTCTCCCCCCTTCCCAATCTCGCAATCATATCTGCCATTACTTGATAATAAACAACATTTGAGAAGTTTGTGTTTTCTTTATCAAGATCTACAATTTTTTTGACTAATAGATTCGGGTCTTAAAAATAATGTTTCTCGAAATGTAAAATTTGGAAGGAAAAAAAATGAAATAGAATTAGACGAGTCGGTTTACTCTAGTTTCAACGGGTTGGACCATAAAACTCGCTAACCGAACCGCGTTAATTTCAACCTTCCGTACTTGCAACGGACATGATTATGCCTAAAACTTGACTCCACCCGACCAAGTTCGGGTCTGGTCGGTCGGGTTGGGTTTTTAGTTTAAAAAGCTATAATCATGGTGATTTTTAAAAAGAAATTAGAGCACCTAAGTGAAAACAAATCTAAACACTTTCATTTTGTGATAAATAGTCACCTAATCTTAAGGGATATGATTTTTTTTTTTTTTAATTAGGGATATACCCGTAAAATATAAAACATGTGACATGGCCCACAATGTTGTAATAAAAGACCAAGTACAATGTAAGTGATAGGCCTGGGTGTTCGGGTTTCAGGTTCGGGTATTACACTGATCAGACCCGGACCAAATATTTCGGTTCGGGTTCGGGTTCAGTCTTGAAAATGGCAAGCCCGTTTGGGTCGGTCTCAATTCGGGTTCGGGTAATACTTCGGGTTCTGTTCGAGTTTTTCGGGTATCTAGCTCATATTATATAAACGCATAAACGAAAAAAGAAACACTTAAATGGATAAGAAGAACAAAAAATTTGAAGCAGATATAATTCACTTAAATAAAAATAATAATAATTAGATATTAATATAATAAAGTTAACAATAAAAAACTAGTATTTGGCTAATTGGCATTATTTATATTTTTTTGGGAGTGACTTTATTTATATTCTAATTTTATAGGTTTACAGGTTTACGATAAACTTACAGTGTTGTCAAGTAATTGATTAAAAACAATTTATCTTATACAAATCACATGATGTATATATAAAAATTAGTAAAATCTTCATAGAAAAAGACAAATTCACATCTTTTACACAAATCTTGAGTTTTATTTTTGTGTGTGTGAAGGAGACAAGTGTATTGAAAATGTGATTATGAAATGAAAGAGATATTTTTTTGGATTGTGAGAATTAATTAAAAATTTGAATTTAAAAATTTTGAGCGTAAAAAAAAAGTTCCGGTATTTTCGGGCTATTCGGGTTTTAACTCATGCCCAAAATCCGTCCAAACTCATTTAGTTTCGGGTTCAGGTACCCATTCGGACATAATTTTTATTCACTACCTGTTCGAGTTCAGGTATATTCGGGTCGGGTTCGGGTAACCCGTTCGAGCTCGGGTTTTTTGCCCAGGCCTAGTAAGTGATACAAATGGGGCATCGCATGAAATCAGCGAGTCCTACTATGAAGAGTATTACTCTCCCCTTAAGGAGAGTACACACCTACGTGGCTATATCTGATTGGGACTTAGGGGATTGAGGGTCTCTCAAGCTCCAATCACATGCAGTCACACAGAAAGTGTACTCTCCTTAAAGATAGAGTAATACTCTCCTTAAAAAATTTGTGGAACCAGCTACGCTTATATCAAAGTTATGGCACAACTTCGGGGTTGGACCAAGATATCTTAATCTGACTCGTACTGCTTTCATGGGTAGTGTCTTTAACACCAAATTTGTATGAAATACTTTTATCACCTTCTTTTATGTATTTTTTTTATCCCTCTCATTTGGCACATAATTTTTTTTAATCAAAATATTATTTTATTTCATAAAAGTGTAGACACAAAATTACCACACCATATAGGGGTACATCATCCCCACATCACACAAAACAAAAAACAACCATAATAATTAAAATAATCTCATTCAGAACATAATTAATTAGCCAGTATGAAATCTTCATACTGATTAATCTTCATTGAATTTAGTAGTCTCCCAAATGTATGTCCCTCTACTGATTAGAGTCTTCCGATTTATATATTTTCAAATGTCTATTTCAAATGACAATTGTTTGTATTAATTGTAGCTATATATCTAGGTTTTGTATATGTTCTTTCGTATGCTAATTTGTCCATTTCTTGAAATAACTCGAATTCAACAAAGCAAATGATGACATAACCGAATAGCTACTATATAAATTTATTATTACACAGTTCTGATCAAAAAAGGAAAAAAAAAAGAAAGAAAGAAATTAGTATGATACATTTGTTTTCACACTATTTTTCACTTTCTTTTTCAAAGCAATCTAGTAGTATCTATATATTTCGATTTGACGGCTTATGATAATTGGCTTCATATTATGGCTCTATAGCAAAAATGTGGGCGAAGATAGATCAGAAGTCTATATAATTGATTAATAAAAATTGTAAAGATATTAACAACATTATTATAATCTTCTTTTGAACAAATTACCTATAATTTCGACTACACCCAAATATATATATATATATATATATATTTTTTACTATATAACAAAAATATTGGTTGTCAGTGATTAAATCAATGTCTTCAGGAAATAAACTGAAGATCATCCAGTGATTAATGAATGAAAGAATAATCAATTACTGAAAAAAATTCATATTCAGCAGAAGCTCCACAAACTGATATCACTGTCTTCATAGGATTCCTCCATCATTGTTGGATCAAAGAACAGCCCATTCATGAGCATATAATCATTGCACTTGGGTGAATCGAAGGTGTACCATGATGAGGATTCGATCCTCGACAGTATTGGTTCCCCTGCACCTACATCATACCAATCCGCGGGCGAAGAAGTAGAAGATGATGATGCTGCTGCTGCTGCTGCTGATGATGATACTGAAGGTGATGGCAAAGAATTGGATGTTGATGAAATGGAGGAAACGAGATCAGGTATTGGAGATTGTACACTCAAACTCTTTGCACTTTCATTAGGATCATCATTGGTTACTTCTGGTGGAGGTGATGGGGATTTACTGGATGAAATGGAAAGTGGAGATGATCTTAAACACAAACTTTCCGAGTTTTGATTATTTGCTGCTGCTGCTGCAGCAATTCTTTGGATGGATTTGGCAGACAAAATGGTGTTGGGATCAAAATTCTGTGAAGGTGAAAATGGAAAGTTGAGATTGGCAGAGGAGCCCTTAAGACAATATAGTGCTGCATCATATGCCCTGGCAGCTGCTTCTGGGGTTGAATAAGAACCTAACCAAATTCTTGTCTTCTGATTAGGTGCCCTTATTTCAGACACCCATGACCCCCAGCTTCTCATTCTAACTCCCTTGTACTTCTTCTTGCACTGAGCTTTAGCCACAGACGACGCCACGGGCTCGGACAGGGACAGAGACTTGGTTTCTGGCTTCATGACCATTGTTAATGAGTTGATCAAGAGAGACAAAATATATATAAAGGGAATATGAACGAGTGAGTAAACAACTGGGGAAGTGCTTGTGGGAGGGATTGGTATATATAAGCATAGGATTCAAGAAAATTATAATAAAAAAAAAATCCGAAATTCTTGTCCCTTTCTCCACATGGGCTTGCATCAATTATGGACATATATTAATGTTTTCTCTTTATCTCTGTGTGTATAAAATAATGAGTGCTCGAAGAAACATCGGATTTGAATAAGCAGCAGCTTCTGGGATACTGCGGGCTGCTTACGAAAGGGTACAACTTTTATCTATTAACGTACGCGCAATGGAACAGTAAGAATAGTACTCATTAGCATTTGCAGGAAAACAACAGCTGGTGCTTCTCTGTCATGCAAACTCCTAAAACGCGTCTCAGATTCTCTTCTAATTCAAATAAAACAACGTAAGCATATCAACTGTTACAACTAATTACACGTACCTATAATGTACGTAAAATTTTTTATTTTGTGAAAATTTCAACTTTTATGGTATGTTACAACTTTGAAAGACAACTAAAAAGATAAAACTTTTATTGGGAAAAGTGGGTTCACACACATGAAGATGATGAATACGTTGACATGAAGGTTGTGATAAAAAAATTCCTCCTGTCCATATGGGCTATATATTGGTTCACACTTCACTACTTTGTGTGGTTCGATCCAATATTTTCTTCTTGATGAATTTTTATTTATATAGAGTTTTGTTCAGTAATCATGGACAAGAAATTTTGTCACGAGTCTTGAGTAGGGCGATGGCAATGCAATGATACCGTGTTGAGTAAAATCTAACAAGTTGCCAAAAGATTTCAATTCTCAACTGTCCAGTTTGTTTAGGACAGTTCAATTTTTGTGTGTGTGTGTGTGTGTGTTGAGGAAGTTCTGACACACAGCTATGATGAAAACTAATTAATCCTTCCGAGTCCAAGAAGAGAAACCAGAAAAACCGGGTAGACTGAGGAAAATTAGACCAATTTCATTTTCATGTATGGATTTTTTATGCACCCATATTTTCCTCACTACCTAAGAGATTTTTCAATTTGGATCACGAAATTCAGAAATATTATTATCGATCACAAGCTGCCAAAAGTAGAGAGATCAAAATAAACCGCAACGTATTACAGCTTTCGAAAAGTTAAAGAAAGAATTTTCTAACACAAATCATTCTGAAAATCACAAAACGGCCAGATGCCATATTTACATGTGAAAGGAGGCATACATCTTATGGTATATCGAGTGTAGTGGTGGTGGCAGATCGGAAGAACGTGCCTGAGAAGAACAATGTCGGGGGGTCAATCCGTACTCTCTTTCCCACTTTATTCCTCCCATGCACAAATGGGAATACGCCTTAAACAGCAAGAGGAATCAATCTTCACTAAATAAATTAAACAATTTCAATTATTAATGTCATTAGAATTACCATTAAATTAATAAGACAGCGTTTTGCTACACTATCGGGTGGCTGTCGGCTGTTGTTCTTCATTACTAATTTTAATTATTTTTTTCTATTTTATTTTATATAGGCTTTAACATGTTAAGACCATTCCTTAATTTCATAATAATTCACACACAAAATATAATACAACACCAACTCCATATCTTGGAAGTTCAATGAAAATTTCATATGTCCCATACCTAAGTTATTATTTTTATTATTATACCGCACCCACTAATTTATGTAGAGTCGGGAAAATATTAAGTTCAAAACTTGCGATCAAACTAGTCACTAGTGACTAGAGTCAATGAAAGAACGCTTCCGTACAAAAGCTTGCATATATGAAATGAAATGTAAGAAGGGGGTTCGTAACAACTTTAAATCAAGTGAAGTCATGAGCCAGCTAATAATGTTATCCAATTAGTTCGAATAATTTAATTCTCAAACGGATTTTGAAGAGAAGAATATGGGCAGAACCGCAAACGAGGCTGCAAATCTTGAATTGTGTTGAACCATTAAGGGGCAAGATCCACGTGGGCAAGAACTAAGAAGCATCCTATGTTCTCTGCAATTATTATTCTTTTTTTTTTTCTTTTAAATTCTATATTTCAACATCCTGCCTATTGATTTGGTTGGTAGATCTCGTAAGAGAATCGTTCTTGAATCATCACAAGAAACCATCACTTCTAAGAACACAGTCAAAACACAACTAGAATTTTACGTTGTGACCGGATAATTACCAAGAATGAATGAAAAGCCTATGAAGAAATTTACCAAAGGATTTGGTAAAGTAATCAACGAAACCTCTAGAACTTGAATTTTATACAGAATGACTACACTCTGTGCATATATTTGTCGTTTGCACGGCCTAATTATTGGATATTAGTAACTTACCATACAGATAATCTTGCAGAAGAAAACTAGAGCCATGAAACTGGATGCAATTCCAGAGCCATAAATTTGATTTTAATCTTCATCAAAGCTTTGGAAGCAATCCAACCAATGCAGCGCATTTGGGTATTAAACAAGAGGAACGATGGAACTTCTTCAGGAACACTGGTCACACTGCAAATTCTGTAACACAGTATCCATCCTAGTTTATGGATAACAGGAAACTGGAGCTGTCAACTGAAGTTACAATAAATTGAAGAAATGGAAAATTTTACCGCCCTTCAGCTGTGCTCCATTTAGAAGTTTAATTTGACATTTTCCATGTCATGAAGAAGTGCCAGGATAAGAACTCAATGATCTGATTATCGATTCATAAATCTTGATACCCTCTAGATAAACACTGCCCTTCAGAAACTGTCAAGAAAATGAACACTAAAATTCAAAATCAATTTATATCACTAACAATTGAAAGTAGACTGGAAACTCGTTTTCACCTCATTATGGTCGTGGAGTAATATGGGAGTATTCTTCATTGGAGAAAAACCAAGGGTGGGAATTCCCATCTGTCTCATGAATCGGGCGTCTGTAGTTGAAATCAAGATCTCAGGCTTTCCAAGTTTTCCACCTGCTGCTTCAACAGCTTGCTTAAAAATAATCCACCAAGGGTTGGATTCATTAGTAGCTGTCAATAAAGGCCGCCCCATATAGTCTCGGAGGGGACCTTTCTCTGTAATCTGTCATTGCCGAAACTGATTAGCCAGTAGCAACCACCTAATAACCAGTTACTAGTTACCTATGCATTAGTAAAGAGAAAAATAGTTTTATATCAGAGGAATTCAATCTTAACAGAAACCATAGGACAAGCTGTTATTTCAATTCCGTCATAAATATATTTGTTCATGATCTACACATCTAAAACCCATATATCATGAATATCCTAGTTATGTGGTGTTCCTAAATATGTTGAATATCACGCCATTGATCGATGTTGAAATTAGTCGGACCTGTTTATACACTTTCCAAAGCACCAGAAGGTCACCAAATTTATGGTTGCCCATCTAACTGAATTCAGAGTATCATTCATGTACAACCAGAAAATCAATACAGAATGACATGCATTCTGTTCAAATGCACTAGAAAAGATGACTCTCTGTGTTCGAAATCTTAAGACAAACTAATGAAGATAAATAATGAAAACACTGTTGATTAATCTAAGCACTAAAATGAGATATGAAAATAAAGGGAAATTTACAAAGCATACCCTATGCTTTGGGTGTATTTACTTACATAATAAAATTTACATACTGATTTTTATTTAATGGTAACACAAATCAAATTTTCTCAGAAAAATTAAAAAAGTACAAAAATTACCAAAAGAGACCAAATTGAACTTATTATTCTTCAAATTTTTAATTGTTATTGTCTTTTATCAAAATCAATTTTTTCTCTTTCTTCTGTTCTTCAATTTTTTGAAAAGATAATTACAAACATTAGATGAAATACTTTGACTAAATTAAATAGACAAAAAACCACAACATATCACACACTATTTAACATGATATTTTTCATTCACCAAATAAAACTAGATCCACCAAATGATGAAAATGAATTCATATTTGCCCCCTTGTATAAAGTTGAAATTGTAAAAATCAAATACCTTTTTTCCCTATATTTTCCATTACATTATCAAATTATTGATATGATATTTAGGGTATGGTTTGCTAGTTTCTGTAAGGGCATTTCAGTCTCTTCAATTTATATAATAGCAGTTTATACTTTTTATTATATTTTTATAGGAAAAAGGGTGTTTCTTGTTACCATTACATAAAGTCCAATGTGTAGAATGTAAATTCTGAAAATAGGATATGTAAATTTTAAATGCAATCTAAATAGAGGGTGCCTTTTGCAAATCTCGAAAAAAGTAAAATGAAAACCAAAATGTATCTTATAGTTAGATAATGCTAGGTTATAAGACTGAATTCCCCACCCCCACCCCCTTTTTATATGTAGCATCTAGTTCTAGTCAACTTTTGCCACTCTGATCTATTCCAATATGATGAGCTATCTAACCTCTGTGATTCCTTATACGTACCTATCACCTTCCCATCCCCCAGATATTATTTCAAAACTCCATCACCTCCAAAGAATACAAGCGCTGTTTCAAATTTCCAAAATCTTTCTTTTCTAGAAATGCCTCTAGTAGATCAAGCATTATCCCCAAGTGTCCTCACCTATTGCAGGCTCGCAAATTACAAGCTTATATTCTATTATCACTTAGGCCTAGTACATTTATTGCTACATTACTTGCCAACAAAGTGCTTTTATCTTTGCACTACCATAGCTATTCATCTGAGCAATATATTTTCCTTTAGGAACTTCCAATAAGATTGTGTAAGTGTACACACGTCTGCTTTGTGATTCAAATGATTGTCCTCAGGGCTACATTCAACCAATTTTATATGCTGTAGATAACGTCAATAGCAGAGGGACAAGGGAATAATAATGCCTAGAAAAGCAAACTAAACTGTGGAAAAGAATACAGACTGGGTGAGCATCTCTCCAATATATGTTAGTTCTCAATCGACCATTGTCATGACATGTATTCAGGCTAACAATAGTGTGAACCACGTAATATTGCAAAAACAGTAATCTTGCACAATTATTAGCAATTGGTAAGTGTTAAATTAAAGTCAGAAATACCCATGCAACTTGCAAAGATTGACTTCCACTGCTACTGATAGAATCGAGAACCACAGCATGGTGCATAGAAGAATTTTGTAAACAAGCAGAAGAAAGAATCTTTTCTTTTCCAAGATGTTCAAGATCATAAAGAACACTTTTGCTGTTATTCTTCTCTAAATATTAATACCAAACCAGCAGGCAAGAAAAAATGAAGGGCCTTCTGCAGCTCTACCGCTTCCTACATTTTGTAATGAAGGATATCCAAGTCAACGCCAGAAACTTATGCATTTAGAAGAACAATTTAATTCATTAGCTTTGATTCGCTTAATAGTTTTCGTTCAGCAAATATGCAGGATTTAAACCCTGAAGTGTTTTAATTTTTTTTTTTTTAAATAAATAAAAAAAGTTAAACAATCATCGGTAATCCTTCCTTTTCCTTTCAGCTGCTGGGGAGGCACTATTTATAATGAGTCCAATAGCATTAAAAAGATTCACACAATTGCCTTCAAACTTTCAAGTTTCCAAATTCTAGCTACCAGACTGTGTGCTACACAATCTTGCTTTTCTAAAAATGCCTTGAGAGTGTAGAGCTTCATCCCCAAGAGGCCTCACCTATTGCAGGCTGGCACATTACAAGCTTATATTCTATTATCACTTAGGCCTAGCACATTACTGCTAAATTACTCGCCAACACAGGGCCTTTTTATCCTGGAATTATCATGGCTATTCATCCAAGTGCCATATTTTTCTTTAGGAACTTCCAGTAAGATTGTGTATCTGTACATATGTCCACTTTTTGATCCAAATGAATAAATGATTGTCCTCTCCTCAGGGCTGCATGCCACCATTTTTATATGCTCTAGATTACGTGAATGGCTGAGGGACAAGGGAACAATGCTTAGAAAAGCAAACTAAACAACGAAAAAGAAAACACACAAGGTGGGCATATTTCCAATACAATTTATTTCTTAACCAATCAATGTCATGACGTCTATTTCAGATAACAATAGTGTGAACCGCGAAATAATGCAAAAACATTAACCTTCCCTTGTACGATCATTAGCAATCTGCAAGTGTTCAATTAAAGTGAGGAACCCGTGCAAAGATCGGATTCCACTGCTGCTGATAGAAAAAGAGAAACACAGCATGGTGCACGGAAAATTTTTGGAAAGAAGCAGAAGAAAGACAGTATCTTTTCTTTTCCAACATGGACACGATCCTGAAGAATCATAAATGATTCCAGAAAGACTTTTCCTCACTGTGGAAGTCATATAGAAATATTTAATTCTATTTTTCACTTTTGAGCTCCTCGACTTTGCTCTTGTTTTAAATACTAATACCTTAACAGCAGGCAGGAAAACACCAAGGGCCTTCTACATCTCTATCACTTCCTAGATTTTCTAAAGAAGGGTATCCATATCAGTGCTTGAAACCCTTTTCCAGTGTATGCATTTAGAAGAACAATTAGTTTATTAGATTTGATTCGCCTAATGGTTTAGTGCCCAGAAAAATGCATACACGAGAGTTAAGCCGTGATTTTTTTTTTTAATTAAACAATAATAAGTAATCTTTAATTTTCCTTTTCCTTTCAGCTGCGGCTGGCCGGCTGGGTCTACTTGTAGTCCAATAGCATTAAAATGATTTAGAAAATTGACTTTGAACTTTCAAGTTTTGAAATTATAACTATCAAAATGATTGTGCTACACAGTGAGATATCCTCTCAACTGAAGAGCGCTGGTAACATTCACCTCATATGTCATGTTTCTCCATGAAGGCGCCCATTCCTCTGTGATTCTCTTCTTCATAAGATCAGGATCAGCTGTTGGAGGCTGCCGAATGTCAAATCCTGCCTCCACTTCAGAGGGTTGCATATTCATCACAAATCCCTAATCATTCAAATGCATTACTCATTATACCCTACTAATACAAATCAATCACAATTAATCGGCATCAATTATTGTAAACGCACCGTTGGGGAAGGGATTCCGGCTTTAAGAAACACGGAATTGACTGAAATAACCTCTGAACTGGCAGCCAAACCGGCCTTAACAAGATCAAATTGATTTTCCCTAAACTTAGTAATAACCTCAATACTTTTCATCATATTCTCCATAGCAGTATTACCATACATTCTGGACCCATGACCCGGTACTCCACTGGCTTTGATCACCACATGCCATGGGCACCTGTCTGCATAAAATGTTCTGAACTCGTCATTAGTCGATGCCTGACCTTCATCCAATACAAACCCAACATTCAATTTCTTGAACTCTTCAGACTTGACAAACCTAGCCATCCCATCAAATCCCCCCACTTCTTCCTCTGGCACATAGCATATATGCACAGTTCTGGTCGGAGAGTAGTGATAATTAACTTCCAACTCCTTAATGGCTTCTAAATACTGCATTCCTACGCATTTATCATCCTGTGCACCACGAGCATAGATTTTTCCATCATCGGATAAGTGAGCTGCGAAAGGGTCGTGCAGCCACTTGGAGGCCTCGGCAGGGACGGAGTCGAGATGGGAGTTGAGAAGGACGGAGGGAAGGGAAGGGTCCGAGCCGGGCCAAGTAAGAAGGAGAAGAGGCTTATCCGGGGTGGTGAAGTAAAGGGTTTGGATTTGAAGAGTAGGGATAGTGCGAGCGAAGTTGCTAAGATAAGTGATTGCGCTGATGTAATCTGGATTTGGGTGGGCAGTTTTGATTCTGAGGTAGTTTTGGAAGCGGGTTATGGGGGTACTAGTGCTAAGGTCATCGTGGTGGTGGGTGGCGGAGAGAAGTGATGGGATGAGGAGGATTACGGCGGCGAGGAGCGGGAAGAGGTGCCGGTGGCTGGACATGGGTGGATCGGCTGGAGTGGACTGAGTGTGAAGTCCGGTTGAAAACGGAAGCATGTAAGAACGCGATTCCCTGCAGTAGCTGTTTCTACAGAATTTGGCAATTCGAACTATAATCGTGATAATGCCAAAAGCATTTCGAAATGAATTTATTAAATTGCATTTTCCAGTCCCCAATGTTTGCACTTATCATACTTTTTAAAGGTCCATTAGTTTTTGTTTCAACCAAAAAAAAAAAAAAAAAACATTAGTTTCATGTTAACGCACTCAACCAAGCACAAAAAGTGATATACATTCATCAACTAGATCACTCGAACTAAAAATTAACTAAAAGGAAAATATGTACAACTGCTTTTAAAATTAATATCCTATGTTAATTGATCGATTGCTGGCAAATATATGTGTGTAATATATATAACTGCTTAAATACTTAATCAATTAGGCGGCCTGAATGTTGCTTTGATTATTCAAATATAAAAGAAAAGAAATAATTACGAATTTGACTGTTACACTTACCCAGTTAAACGCAAAGAAAGAGATAATTAAGAATTTAATTGATACACTTACTTGGTTAATCGAAATCTAAAACATCTCTAAAGGCCAAAAGTTCTGCCTTAACAACTGAGAGATTATTAAAAATTACTATGAAAAATTAAAAGATATAATCAACAAAATTATGAAATTTTGAAAAAAAATAAAGTGAGCAGATAAATAGATTATTAAATATTACTATACAAAATTAGAAATTAACCCACTACTTAGTTAGTATTATCCGATTATTATTATTATTATGGTGAATGAAAATAAAAGTAGAAAAATGAATGAGACATCAGCGATATTAGCATGACATCAGATTCTTAATTCCCTTAGAATATCAATTTTAGGAGGGAAAAAATTAACTCACCACTTAGTTAGTATTATAAATATATAAACTTACCCAGTTAAACGCAAAGAAAGTGATATTTAAGAATTTAATTGATACACTTACTTGGTTAATCGAAATTTAAAGTATCTCTAAAGACCAAAAGTTCCGCCTCAACAACTGAGAGATGATTAAAAATTATTATGTAAAATTAAAAGATGTAATAAACAAAATTTTGAAATTTTGAAAAAAAATAAAGTGAGCAGATAAATAGATTATTAAAAATTACTATGCAAAATTAAAAATTAACCCACCACTTAATTAGTATTATCCGATTATTATTATGGTGAATGAAAATAAAAAATGAAAAATAAATGAGACATCAGCATTACATCGGATTCCTAATTCCCTTAAAATATCAATTTTAGAAGGGAAAAAATTAATTCACCACTTAATTAGTATTATAAATATATAAATTATTATTAGGGTGAATGGAAATAAAAACAAAAAAATAAATAAGACATCAACGATATTAGCATGACATCAGATTTCTAATTCTTTTAAGATATCAGTTTTAGACGGGAAAAATTAATTCACTATTTAGTTAGTATTATAAATCTATAGATAAATTATTATTATGATGAACGAAAATAAAAATAGAAAAATAAATAAGATATTAGCGATATCAGCATAACATCAGATTCCTAATTCTCTTAGTATATCAGTTTTAAGCGTGAAAAATTTAACCCATCACTTAGTCAATATTATAAATATATAGATTTTGTATGAGAAGTAATAAATTGCATATTTGTATTAGAAGTTTTTTCTTTTCTTTTTCTACACCTTTTTATTATTTTTTTTCCGTTTTAAATATTCGTGATCATTGATAAATTAGTCATTCTATACTCTCATATAACTTTTTCTTTGTAGACAATAATCAACAACTAAAAGATATGCTAATAGAATTACCTTGCACTGAAGGGCGAAAAAGGGTCAAAATTTCACGTGTAATTTATATAATAAATAGCAATTGGAGTTCCCAACATGTGAACTTGGAAGTTTTATGTAAGAATTTCAGCAAAACCCACATACTGTGTAGATTATAAAGAGATTATATAAGTATTAGATCTTAGGGTGCGTATGAGTTCGGCAACTATTTATAAATAAATTATAAGATTATTTTGACGTGTGAATGTGTTGTTAAAAATAAGTGTCTGTTTGAGTCTTATTATATTGATCGGCTTATAAAGAAAAATTATAATGAGGTGAGATGAGTTGTGTAAATTTAATGGAAGCTTGAAATTTGTGACAATAAATTAATAGTTGTTAAATCAGTAGTAACATTATTGATAAGTGAGATTATAATGTGTTTTGAGAGCAAATTAATTTTAAAAGAATCAAGATCACACACATGACACACCCATTACTTGTTATTAAATTGAGATCAATCTGAAACGAGTTCAATACTGACATGCTAGAGTTGAAAAGTTTTAGGATTTAAAGGTAAAAGGAAAAGGTTAAGGTATTTGCAAATGTTGGGGATCCTTGGTTCAATTTACCCTAATCCATAAATTCGGAGAACCATATTGCTAAGCAGATCATTTGATGGCTAATTTCCCAATTAACTCTGTACGTCCACCGTAGCAAACCAGACTAGCGCGTGACAGGTGAACAAATCCCGCGATTTACTTGTCCAAATTGGAGCGCGGACAATGACACGGCACGATATCATTGGATAAAACCAAAGACTAGGTGCGTGGCGCGCAGCTACTGATTTCTCCATCCCCACTCGCACTTCAATACTCTATGTCTATATATATCAGTCAACGCCTCCGCCTTCAGATTCCACACATAAGGCGCGTGGGTATTCAAGCTGCGATTTTTTTTTTCCACGAAAAGTCTCATCTTTTCTTCTGATTTCATGCGTTTCTGTCTCTGAATTCGGAAGTATACTTACAGAAATCGACACACGTAGATTTGTATAGATGAAGTTAGGAGAGGTTTCTATGTTGTGGTTGGTACTAACGTTGATGGGATTGGCGGCGCCGGGGACGCTGGGGATATGGTTGGATGTGCCGAGTTCAGGAACGAAGTGCGTATCGGAGGAATTACACAATAAAGTTGTCGTTTTAGCTGATTATTACGTCGCCGGAAACGAGCATCATATAAATAATAGCATTGTCCCCACCATTTCCGTTAAGGTAAATTTGCCTCTTTGCTTATATGTTTGATTTTAGGTCTCCTGTTTTTCCTAGGGTTTTTGGTTTTTGCTTTGAACAAAAAATTGATCTTGACTACCTTTGATCTTCAATCAGTGATTTCATACCGTGTAAATGTGTTTATGGTGCAATCTCGGCGAGAAAGATTTGGTTTGGTAGAATCTTGCGAATGGAGAGGAGATTTGCAATGACTGTGGAAGTTACATATTCTTCCTAGCTACTGTGAACTAACCCTTTCGGTTTATAGGCCATGCAGTAACATCCAAGAAGGAAAAGACCAAAGATTGACAAGTAGGAAGAAGTTTATATTTAATATTGGTAACTTTTTCCTTGTAGTGTATAATCCCCCCATTATAGAACCCCTGTAGTGGAGCTAATCTTTTGTCTACACTTTCACTAGTATATAAATCATAATAAGGGTAAGATATGATAAAAGTACAAAGTCAAATGTTAAACTTAAAATGTATGATAAGCAATGGGCGCGAGATCGGAGGGGTTTCATCTGTTGAAGTTACCCAATCAAATCAAGTTCTAAGTGATAAAGTAAGAAGGGTAAATCAAAAGGATATGGATCCATGGAAATTGTGCCTTCACATTTTTTTCCTTTGAACGGTAAATATATTGGAATGCATGGATTTCCTGCTTCTGCTGCCATGACTCTTTGTAGTGATGAGTGCCTTTTAAGAACCTCCCAGGATTTTGTTAACAAAACTTCCCTTCCCATGTGCCGCGAACAGATGCACGCCACATAATTCACAGACTTCCAGGAGGTTTTTGAAAATTTTCCTTGTAGTGATAACAGACTTCAGAGGAAAATATAAGGGTAGTACCTAAGGTTGCCATCATTTTACAGTCCTACTCCATGAAACAGTAATTCACATTTTGAAAATCGATCATTCCGAGTTATTTGGATGACACTCAACTAAATCTTTGTCACAAGTTTCATGGAGGAACAGTTAAGATTTTGATGGTAGTTAGGCAACATGAGAGTAAATCTCTTTCTTGTAAATCTTTTGAGGTTTTGGCAGCACGCTAGCTTTTTCCCTTGGACGGGGTGAAGTTGAATACTTATGACTGATTAATGAGGATTAAAATACATAGGAATTATAACATTTGTTCTATGGTTACCTCACTCTTGTGGTCGTGTCAAATTTTTAGACCAGGGTTTATTTTCATGAAAATTGAGTCAAAACTTGAGATATTCCACATATGCACCATAGTTGCGTTGCTCTTTGTATTTGGAGCACCCTGAAGTTGCAACTTGCATGTATTTGTTTTAAACAGTCCTTTTGTAAGGATCCTAGCGAAAATCTCACAAGATAGTGAACCCTCTTCTTTATCTAGGTTACATCACCATATGGGAACAACCTCCATCACCAAGAAAATGTTACCCATGGTCAATTTGCCTTCACGACCACAGAGGCTGGCAACTACTTGGCATGCTTTTGGCAGGGTAACAGTCATCACGGGGGTGGGAGTGTGAGTGTTGGCATTGACTGGAAAACTGGAATTGCTGCAAAGGACTGGGATGCAGTTGCAAAGAAAGAGAAAATTGAAGTAAGTTTATCATGAATTTCATCATTATTTTCTGCCCTGATGACAATGTCAGTGATAATATAATCTCCCATGACATTTACAATATACTGTTTATCTTCCTTGGCAATCTTGAGTTGCATGATTGCATCATCATCATTGTTCTTGTTGCTATTTTCTCTCTTTTCTCTTTAGGGTCTTGACCTTGAGCTACAGAAGCTTGAAGCAGCTGTGGAGGCAATCCACGATAACTTAATCTATCTAAAGGACAGGTAAATTTGCGGTTTGATTATCTAATGGGTGCTTTTTTTAATCATCTCTGAGAAAGATGCTTCTCCTAGAAATTCTTTGATATTTTGAATTTATTTTACATTTTTGTCTCATTATGGGGTAGTTGAATAATATCAATTTGCCACGGTACCTAGAGGATCGGTGATGGAGTTTCTTCTATTCAAATTAGCTAAACAAAGAGTTGTTAGTCCCTTTTAACAAATCAATTCTCTTTCAAAATAGAACTCGTTCAAACGAACGTAGATGTTTTGTGAGATTCAAATGTACCATACAAATTCCTAGCACTCATTATTACGAAATCTATTTCTATCTGAAAGTAGAATTAGACTGCCAATGGCAGCAAACAGTTTAATTTCATGTTGAGAATTTCAACAGTTGGGATTTAATTTTGTGGGTTATTGATACAAGAACAAAGAATTTATGCTCTTGGACATGTATATCCTCTTCCACATTTTCCCTGCCTGACATGACCATGCTAAGGATTTCTTTTGAAAAAGTACAAGAAACAATGGTTGCTGAATTACTTTTGGGGCACAACTGCATATGTTTCTATTCTGTTTTTATGATTTTGCTCCAAACGCTGAATATGGACTGTTAAAAGGCTTGTTCCAGATATAGACAATATCTGACATGTATTGGAACGTAAATTAAAACCCTTTATCATCCCAAATAGAATAAAAACGCTTTAATTTTCATATTTGCTGAAACTCGGGTTTGAAGAAGTCTTCCATTGTCTATCATAAAATTATAGCTTATATATTGATTGGGTATGCAGGGAAGCAGAGATGAGGGAAGTAAGTGAGAAAACAAATGCTAGAGTGGCTTGGTTGAGTATCATGTCCCTTGGTGTATGCATTGCAGTTTCTATTTCCCAGTTATTGTATTTGAAGCGCTACTTTCAGAAGAAGAAACTTATCTAGATTCTTTTTGACAGTTCAAGTTTTCGTACTCAGATATTGGAATAACTTCATAAATCTGAAGAACCCAAAAAGTTTCAATACATGTACTGTCGTGTTATATCACCTGATATATTTGATTCTTTTACCCCTTCACATCAATCTATCTGAAATGGAATGAAATAATTTCTTGAAGATAGTTTCAACACTGGCATGAACCCCTTTTTGTCCAGATTTCTTGATATCCCGTACAGCCAATATACAGGTCGCATACACATCCCATGGGGTTTCTGCCTGACCATTTGAGTTCAATATGCCCACTATTATGTACAGTGGTGCGTGCCTGCTCACTGCTCAGTAAGAATACGCTATTTAAAGTTCATTTCCACATTGATTTCAAGTGCACTTTCACTACCTGATCTTATCTGGTTTTGAAATTGATTTTATGATACAATAATAAGACCCCCCCCCCAATGTCCAATATTGTAGCTGTCAATTTATTTCTTCCTTGCCAAAACATGTATTGCGGGGCACTTGTGACTCAGAAAAAGTTGTGCGCTAGATGGCACCTGCAGGAAATAACACAGTAACATTGCTCTTTTGCACTCTGTATATTTTTATTTGAGATAGAAATATCTGGATCAAGTGTGTGCCTTTTCCCTGTTGAACAAGTGGATTTCAAGAGCTTGCTCTTAACATTGTTGCAATGAACACTTTTCACTATATATGATTCACCTGAATTTACTGTTTCCTTTTACGATTTGCTTTATAAAAACTTAAAAATTGCAAGAAAAAATTACAATGAACGTTTAGTTACAAAAAATGTCAAATTGAACTAAGAATGCTACTAGCTATTAGTTGAGTAGGTGACAAATGACATAGCTACTAGTTAAGGATATGACGGGTCTGTGATTAATGGGGCCCCAAACAAAGTTTAAAAAATGAACCCATATAGGAACTATATATATTTTTTAAAGTAGGCCAAAATAGAGTCGAAAACTAACAAATTTTCAATAATAATAAATAAACAAAATCCTGGTAAAAGACTCCTGTATGTGACAACATTAGACGCAACATCAACTTGATAATTCACAAACCATATTAAAGATTCCAGTCTTCAATCCTCGATACCTTGAGTCAAATAATGTCAACAACTTAGTACTTACTAATCAACTCAATAATCTAAGTGCATATTAAGAAAAAATGAAAGAAATAAAAAAAAAAAGAAAAGAAAAGAAAAAATAAAAATGATTCGGATCCAAGTCTAATTTTCTTTTCCCGTGGAACAACTGGCACTGTGGCACGGTAAGCTCACCAGTGTAGAAATATATGACGATAAGAATTCAATAAAGCAATCAATAATTTCTTTATTTTATTTTTATATATGATGAAAAATAAATAGATTCTTAATATGATGCACGAGATTGCTACATGTCCTAGCCTTCTGAGTGGCATTTCTATCCATTTTGTTCCAAAATCTGAGGTGAGAATCCACCAAACTAAACGTTGGGATCTTAGTACGAAATGCACCAAATTCTCTTTTATTTGATTTTGACCTCTGTCTATTACCATAATTTTTTGTACATAGTATATGCAACCATTGAATAATGCAATGTACAAATTTTCTTAAATTTTTGCAAAACAATTCCATGCCATTAACATTTTGGACGAGATACCCAAAAAAATAAATAAATAAATAAAATAATATAAGTAAAATAGCTAACTACAAATTAAAGTTCAAAGAGTTATCGGTAATAGCAGTAATATGAAAGTTTGGTTATTTTTTAACTCCATATGTCCCACAAAGATATTCCCCTTCATTTCTCACATAGATTAAGCAAACATAATTAATATTATTGGAAATATACAATTTAAGAATATATTTCTTAAATGCGATTTGGTTTTTTTAATATTTTATTTTAAATCTTCTTTATTGTTGATTACTATGCATAATAAATACGGGTATTTTAGAAAATTAAAAAGTTAAATAAGAAAAAGGAAATATAATTTGAGACGGATAAACAATGAATAGGGAGGGAGTAACTCTATCATAGTTATATAATTTTTGTGGGCTCGAAATTCTTGGAAAACAATGGAATTGAAGGCAATCATGTGAGTCAATAGACTTTAAAAAGTGGGAATGATAAGGTTGTAAAAACATTCTATTTTATTACTAGGATTTGCAAAATATTGATCGCATTTTACATGTTATTACCAAGAATTTTGTATATTATCAACTCTGTCCTTTTCCTAAGTTCCTTTTTTAAAAGCCATTAATTATGGGTAATAGGGCTTCCCTACGTAACTAAAAGTTGCACAAATTTGAATAATCCCATATACCATTAACAACTCATAAATCATGTGAAATGGACATTAATGTTTTTATTGGTAATCCTCCTTGTTCTATTACATGTTTTTTTCCTCGATCATGTTAAATTCTATCTAGTCGAACGCTTTAAAAATATCCTTCGTCTCCTTTGATTGATTTTTCTATGAAAAGAAACGCTCTTGATTTGCTTAATGTACTACTTCTAGACTCCAATTTGTGATGTAGTATTAGCCACAAGACATTATCGTGTTTCTTTTCCAAGATAGAAATGGAATCAAACTATTTCCATCTACATATATATCATGAAATAAGAAAGTACATGGTGCACAAATTTTCACCTTTCAATTTCACTAATTCTGGTTTTGTAATTAGCAAACTACTATTGTTTTATTTTTCTAGAGAGCTAATAAAATTGTGAAGGGAAGCATGTTACCAAATGATGATGGAATTTATTTATCAGGAAAAAGGATTTATTAAGTTGGATCACAAATCTCATTATTAACCAAATTATTATCATCCATAACAATTGGTATAATCATTGCAATCATTGCACTCCACGAAATCAATTATGAGTGTTAGAGTTGAATTAGGTATTCTTAGCCACTAAACAAGTTGAATTAGGTCACACTGCACACCACTCGACTAAGGATTAAACTTTCCAAAATGAATACAATTAGTAAGAAATTTAATTTATCAAGTATATACTTGCAAATATATTATTTTTATACGTATACATATATAACTATATACGTACTCAATAATGAAAAATGTGTCACTCGTATTCTATTACTTATATCAATCTAATCAATGCAATAAAACCAAATAAGTCGATATTTTTACTTAAATTAGAGAAGAAATGAATTATATATTGGTGCCATTTTGAAGAAAAAGTGTCCACTCATCTACCACTACTAGCCCTACTTTCACATCACATAGCACCAAGCCCTAATAACATTTGGTGGTCAATACAATTCAATCTCCACTTAGCAAATAAATACAACATAAAAATAGAAACAAATTCTAGATGGAAAACTCTTTAATCTTTATTGGAGAATTATTTTTCTATAATTATTAGCAAAGAGATCGGAATGCTTGAAGTATGGGTAGTATTGGAGTCTATGGATTAGGAATCTTAAAAAGTGAAGAAAAAGTTAGTGCTACGTACCATGCATATACAAACCCGTGCACGCACCCACACATATACGTATGCGTGAGAAATGAATCATTCGTTCATAATTTTTTGCTTATAAAAAGGCCAAATGTTACCCATTTCTGGTGCATTCCATGCAATACTTGTTTATAGAAAAGATTAGAGAAGAATGGGAGCTGTCCAAAACTTAAGGGGGGTTCTATGTTTATCTTTCACTAAGATGAAACCCTACTTGGCCATGATAGCTTTGCAATTCGGCTACGCCGGAATGTATATTATTACAATGCTGTCATTGAAGCGCGGGTTTAGTCATTGGATTCTTGTCGTCTACCGCCATGCCGTGGCCACAGTTGTTTTCGCACCCTTTGCATTTTTTCTAGAAAGGTCAGTATATTCATCCATCTATATATGCATTTCAGCTCATTTGATAATTTAATTATGGACCTACTTGCATGTACTTTGCAGGAAAATAAGGCCGAAGATGACACTGTCAGTGTTTCTAAAGATACTGCTACTTGCTTTTCTCGAGTAATAATTCCCTCTTAACTCTTTTAAAGAAAGAATATTCTCACTTCTTTTTCCTTAGAAAACATACAATTACTAACCCGTCGAAATTTGTTCTGCTTAGGCCTGTTGTGGATCAGAACTTGTACTTCGTTGGAATGAAGTCGACATCTGCAACATTTGCATCAGCAATTGTCAATGTTCTCCCTGCCATCACCTTCATCATGGCAATTATTTTCAGGTAATTGCTATATATCATTTTCAGTATGTAAGTTTCAAACACTTGGTAATAACTTTTTTCACCTCATTAGACTGGAGAAGGTAAACCCGAAACAGATACACAGTTTGGCAAAGATCATTGGAACCACAGTTACAGTGGCAGGAGCAATGGTCATGACATTGTATAATGGCCCAGTAGTCAATATCTTATGGTATTCCAACCATGGTGGCCACCACAAAGCCATCAGTGACTCAACCGAGCACGAGCATTGGGTTAGTGGCACGATCATGTTGATTTCGTGCATTATAGGCTGGTCTGCCTTCTTCATCGTTCAAGTGAGTTTTCCTCTGTATCTTCAACACCAGGTAACTTGTTAGGTAGATAGATTAATCATTTTTGCTTCTTCCTTGTGTAATTTGAGCAGAATAAGACTTTGGAGGAGTATCCAGCAGAGCTCTCCCTCACTACTTTAGTTTGTTTCATGGGCACGGTGGAAGGTGGACTGGTGGCGGCGGTAATGGAACGCCACTCAAGTGCCTGGAAAATTGGTTTTGACTCGAGGCTTCTAGCTGCAGCCTATTCTGTCAGTAATTCTGCATAATAGATCCTCGATTCCAACTCATTTTTAACATTAATTTTCCAAAGTCAAGAGGATCCAAATTTGATTTTTGGATTCGTGATCTTCCGATCTAGGGGATAGTTTGCTCGGGAATTGCATATTACATGCAAGGTGTTGTGAACAGGGTAAGAGGTCCGGTGTTCGTGACTGCATTTAGTCCCCTGAGCATGATAATCACGGCTGTTTTAGGAGCCACAATTTTGGCTGAACAAGTTCACCTTGGAAGGTATTTATCCTGCAAAAATCCATATAATCCTTAACAGAAATGTTTATTTATATGCCCACAAACAATCTTACTGATGCCCTGATATGGTTTCAATGTAATTGCAGCTTAATTGGAGCAATCATAATTGTGTTCGGACTATACTCTGTGGTATGGGGTAAGAGCAAAGATAAGCCAACCTCGGATAAGTTAAGATACCATGAAGAGAAGACCCAAGAATTGCCCGTGGTGGACAAGAGAACATCAGCCAATGGTGGTGACGACATAAATGGAACTGCTGGAAAATGATGAGTCTTCCTTGGACGAAACATCAAGAGCCATGAAAATTGGAAACTTAAAACCCCACTTGTCCTAAAACCCAATGTGGATGTGCTGTATATGCTAAAAATTATTTCTCCACTTTTTTATCCATTCTGAACATCAGTATTCAGTAGCTCTAAATGTGCAGCCATTTTCCACCATCTAGGTACTAATGGTGACTTTCAACTCTTGCATAAGAAGTATAGATTCTTGAACAAGTAATCATGCATTTAGAGATATATAAAGCCCTTTCACAGGAAATTCATGGAGACAATAACATTTGCATACACAAGGTATACAACAGAAAAATAAACAAGTTTTCAACATTCAACTCTCAAATAAGCCACAACCAGAGGTGGCTAGATTTATTCAAGGAAACTTACCTTCGTAAAAGTACACAACCAAACCAGCCAACGACATCCTTCACTAAAGATATAAAGCTGTGGTCATCTCCTCAAGCTTTACAAGAATTCAAGGTAGGTCTATCGTAAATGGCACAATGAGATTCAATTCCCGTCCTTCAAGATAATAACACAGCAGTGATCCTGAGAACATTAACATGTCAGTGAACCTGAGAACGATAGATTTGACATAGAAGGCTTCAGATAATAATATGATCAGCACACGGAAATAAAGATAAAAGATCATGAAAAGATGTTAGAATTAACTAGAAGAATAACAATTAGCAATCATTGGTTGGCTTCATATAAGAACTCGTGAAATAACAGCAATCAATTGTTTAGATACAACAGAAGTGTTGGGACCTTAAAGAAAGTACAAACTGAGCAAAAAAAGGTCCAACTGTCAGCACAACTGAAGAAATTACAATGGAATCGACGATATAAATTTGAAAACCAGACCTAAAGTAAGCATGACCCAAAAACTAAATAAATTATTCGTCAAGGCACAAGCACCAGATGAACCAGAGGCACTTCCAGTTGGTCCGCTCGCGGGTGGAAATCCTATACCTGCACCTGAGGAAGGAACCACAGAAGATTTTGGGTTTGCCATTGGAATACCACCAGATTCAGAGGGCGCAGGGGCCGGCGCAAATAGTGAATCTGGAACTGCTGTAGGTGGAGCAATAAGTGCAGGAAATTGCTGTGGTCCTGTATCACAAAGCAAAACAAAAAAAACTAATGAATACAATGATAGCAAGTGATGCTTCCAAATCATAAGCGGCATTTTGACAAAATTTAGCATATTCAGTATAGTTTTGACAACCTAGTTTGTGTTCCGCATTTAGTATTTGGGTCCTAGCAACAATGTATGATTATTTTCTTTTTCTTATTTAATATTTTTGAGTGCTATAATTCACCTCGCCGTCTTTTAAAGCTCGATTGCTCGAATGAGCATTGTGAAAATCTACCTTGTTATACCTTATACATCTTGAAACCAAGTATTTCATCAGAACTACTTCGTGTTATGAGTTGAGCTCTGATTTTTCCTCATGACACAAACAGTATGCACAGGGTGAATATCTAAAATGAGCAAGTGAACGAAGATAGTGGTTCAGTCTCTAAGTGAAGACCATGTAAAACTCACTACAGTGGAGAAGGCTAGAAGGTTTTTCCTCACATGCACAAAAGCAGACCTCATAAAATCCTTTATACGAAGGAATATTAGTTTCACTAAGGACAATAGCACACTAACATTATTGTTTGCACAGTCCATACGATCCAACAAAACATTGAGGACAGTTTAAATTTTTTTTTTCACACATTAAGTTGCCAAACTAAGCATCACGGCAAAATGAAGAGATAAAATAGTCAATGTAACATCACTTGATTGACATTTACCTGGGCATTTAGGTTGAAGAGATGCGGACAACCTGCAATAAAACAAAGAAGGTTTAGAGGAGAAAGCTTCCATTCAAAATATGGTTTTTTTTTTTTTTTTTTTTTTTTGTGGGGGTGGGGGGAACCAGGGGATTTATGGTTTTGATTCTCACAAAATTAAGTCTTACTCAAACTCATTCCCAACGATAAATTTTTTTATTAAATAATCTTACAAGTGGATTTATAATTTTTCCTTATTTTCCTACCATCAATCTCCCAAAAAATCATTTTTCCCAAAATCAATTCTCAGAAAATCAAAACCATACGCCCTCAGGGATCTAATGAAACCAGGAAAGGAGAAAAAGAATAATTTAGAAGCCTAAGCATACCAAGTGGCAATGCTTCCATTAATAAAGCCACCATAACTACAAGAAGTCACATTGCACCCAGCACTAGACTGTTGTGCGGTAATGTTTCCCAGCATAAGATTAGTATTTCGGCATTGCATACTCGAGCAAGAAACTGCCAACGATGCTGGCATGCAATATAAACTGCAAGAATTCAGGAAGGTGGTTAGATAATTCGCTTACATAGAGATAAATACTACTTCAATTACCAGGACAAAGAAGGATTTTGAGCATATGCCAACTTGATGTTTCTCACTCACTTGCGGCTCCCTGGCCCACAACTACACTGCACACAGTGACTTGCAGTTAGAGCATAACTCCCATTAGGAACAACCAAGCCATAATCCGAAGCATACTTGGGGAAATTAGATGCACAGGCTGCAAAATGCATCACATGAACAGTCATTTATAAACGTGCCGTTGTTGCGTTTTATGACAGAAAAAACCAAGCTTTTTTACATGTAGAAAATGAAAATCCTAGTGTTTAAGTATTTAGCTCACTATAATCCTCTATTCTTTGAATTATTTGATTTGTTCAACACATTTTCTCAAAAAGAGGAAGAGAAAATCTTTAAATACTTCTAATGAGTTCTCTAATGTGACATCTACGTCCTTATAATAAGTTATATATAAGCCCCAGCTTTTACCATACATCCGGTAACAGATCACAATTTTGGTATCCATTCTAATACAAAGAGTTATACTCTTAGGCCTTAGCGATGTGCACAGAGTGTAGAGATTCTTTCTAATTTGATGGTACTGAGGACAATGCTAACCGCAGCTCTCTGGGAGCCTGATTTGCTAGCTACAGTTACCTGTTTGATGTTTCTGAGTTGCTTTTAAATTGTATTTTCTCACCATTAGGTTGTTTTCGCAGCTTATTGCTATTCAACTTAATTAATTAACATTATTGCCTAATCTTCCAAAAGCAACAATTACCGCAAGATTCAGACAAACAAATTACAGAACCGACCACAACAGGAATAGAATTACTACCAGATAAGGGAATGGCAAGAATGTCGCCTTCCTTAATGGCGGGGCTTCCCAACTGATTCACATTCATGAGATCAGTCAATGTAGTGGCATAACGCGACGCAATCCCGGACAGCGTATCCACCGGTTTCACCACATAGGACATATAAATCGCCGGCAAATTGTTGTCACTATTGTTAAAACAAGTACAGGGGAGCGGAATATTGAGCTTCGTCCCTACATTGAGCACAGAAGGGTCAGAGATATCGGCGTCCGGGTTGGCCTCCTTGATCTGGTCGGCGGAGATAAGGCCACCGTAGACGGAGGTGGCGATGGAGGCAAGGGTGTCGGAGGGGCGGGTCTTGTAGCTAGCAGAGGAGGATTTGCGAATCCCATCAACGCATGAGCAGGAGATGGGTACTTTAAGAAAGAGCTGAGAAGGGAGAATGTGATTTTCCACATCCGAGTAGGAGATATCGATGGAGTTGGCGAGAAGCAGAGAAATGGGGTCGATGGAAAAAAGAGAAGCAACCTCGGACACCTTAAGGTCGGTGTAGAGAGTGTAACCCACAAGAGCACTGCAGGTGTCGGAGTTGGAACACGGTTCGATAGTGGATTTTGAGCTCGCCGGTGAGAGGAATGCGGTAAGGAAGTACAAGAGGAAAATAGGAATACCGAGTAATGGGTTATTTTTGGCCATTTTTGGGCTGGTTTAACTCGAGAAAGAAAGAGAATGGGAAGGAATACAGAGAGTAATTTGAATAATTGGGGAAATTTTTTGTGGGATAAAGATGAAGGCCTCCTGCTGGGAAAAAATGCAGCTTTGTTGGCGTTTTCTGGTTGTGTTTTAGGGTTTTGTAGTTTAATTTGTTCTGGAGTGGAGCTGATTCCAGCTGCACTCTGAGAGAGAGAAGGGGGGAAAAGTATGAAACTATACGTTGTGTGTGAGAGACGGTGTGTGTAGGAAAGAGAGAAGGGGAAGGGTGGGTGCTTCCACCCGACACTGGTCAGCTTTTCGAAGTACGGGTCAAGGTATACATGTGTGGTTTTACTAATTTATCCTCCTATGGGCTCACTTTTATCAGTTCCTGTGATGCACTCATGTCACATTATCCTCGATTTCGTTAAAACCTTTCTTTTCTTAAAAAATTTCAAAATTATCTAGTATTCAAAAGTAATTTTGACAGAATCGAAACTTTTTAAGGAGATAAATATTTGTGGCTACAGCAATTATTATATTATAATAAAAATGGAAGTGCTTCTACGTTTTCTAATAAAAAAACATTTGTCCTTTCTTAATTCTTATCAAACAATTCCTTTGTAATTCTGATTTTTTTTAATATATAAATTTGAATCAATCCTAGTACTTTGACAATCTCTTTTACATTGTCTAGTGATATATACACGGGCATGGGCTTGTTAAGAAGGTGTGATCAAATTCCTTTTTCAGCTCAATATGGATTAGCAATTAGTCTCAATCTCCCAACACATCTTAATGAAATTAGGCCTTTTTGACCATGGGGAAATAATTAAGGCTTTTTATTTATTCATGATTTTGGGGAAGGGAGAAGAATACAATTTGACATTTCTGAGAGCATTTCCTCGAATACTAAGCCCTTTCTCGTCTCTGGGTACCTAGGTATCCACCGTAAGCCTTTCATATGTGAGGTGGGGAAATCGTAGTTCTTGTGAATTCCAGAAACCAGCGTTCGCTTAACATATAACTAGTGTTTTCACCCGTGTATTGCATGGGATGCTTCAATCCATTAAATTATACAATGCAAGAGTTGTACTCATTTTCTATATAAAAATACTTTAATCTGTTAATATATTTGTTTGACGTGTTTGTGAGTACAAACAGTTAATCTTGTTTCATATTTTATTATACACTTTATAATATTTTTATATTGTTTGTAATAATAATAAAAACACCAAACCAATTGGAAATAAAATTAAGACATTTACAATGGAGATTCAAATACGATGGAACACCCTTCATTTAAATATTGGAGGTTTGCAATTTAAACAAAATGTAAGACAGTAGAAGTTAGACATATAGGCATATTAGATGAGAAGGCACGTGAAAACCTGCATTTATAAAAGCAAAATATAAAATGATAGACATCTATTTTAAATGGGGAAGGCAGGGATTCAACAATACCAAAGCATGGATTCTTGAAATTTAGTAGACCAAGTCAAAAAGAAGATACCATTTCATATAAATTGGCTAAACATGATGACCCCTAAAGTTACAGCAGATTAACATATACTTGTTGCAATGAAACAAAGGCAATGTCGACCCTTATACAAATATGAAATATAAAAACATAGGATCTTATTTCACCACACATGAATAATCTTCCCAAATTTCCAGGGAATCTCCCAATAGCGAGTGAATGTCAAAACACAACAACTATGTCAACTATTTGAAGTTAGCAATAATGCGTACACCATCACAGATTAATGCAACCTTTAGGGGATCAATTATCCAAATAGAAGAAAACCCTAGCCGTCAAAATCGAAATCAAACAATAGCAGTAGCTCATTCAACTAAAGGAAAATGTTTCGAAATAGAAGAGAACCTTAGCGGTCAAAATCGAAATAAATCACCAGAAAACAGCTTATTTGATCGAAAACAGAAAAATGTACAATCTACATCATCCGGATGACATAGCAACCAATTCATGCCCAATTCGAATGCTGAATATCAGAAAACTAAAGCTATATCATCTATCTAAAATACAGTGTATCCAGAAGAAGATCACACGATCCACTAAATCAAATAAAGGTCGGAAAATTGAAACTGGGTGAAACATTGACACAAAATGCCCAAATTGCTGCAAATATAGCTATATAAATAGTAGGAGTTAGACATATAGACATATTAGATGAGAAGGCACGTGAAAACCTGCATTTATAAAAGCAAAATATAAAATGATAGATTTAAAATGATAGACATCTATTTTAAATTGGGAAGGCAGAGATTCAACAATACCAAGGCATGGATTCTTGAAATTTATCAGATCAAGTCAAACAGAAGATACCATTTCATATAAATCTGGCTAAACACGATGACCCCTAAAGTTACAGCAGATTAACATATACTTGTTGCAATGAAACAAAGGCAGTGTCGACCCTTATACAAATATGAAACATAGAAACATAGGATCTGATTTCACCACACATGAGTAATCTTCACAAATTTCCACAGAATCTCCCAACAGAGATCGGAAGAGCAAAACACAGCAACTATGTCCATTATTTGAAGTTAGCAATAATGCATAGACCATCATGGATTAATGCAACTTTTAGAGGACCAATTATCCAAATAAAAGAAAACCCTAAACGTCAAAATCGAAATCAATCAATAGCAGTCGCTCATTCAACTAAGGAAAAATGTTTCGAAATAAAAGAGAACCCTAGTCGTCAAAATTGAAATCAATCAATAGAAAACAGGTTATTTGATCTAAAACAGAAAAATATACAATCTACATCAAGCGGATGACATAGCAACCAATTAATGCCCAATTCGAATGTTGAATATCAGAAAACTAAAGCTATATCCTCTATTTGAAATGCAGTGTATCCAGAAGACGATCACACAATCCATTGAATCAAATAAAGATTGGAAAGAAACAGATTTAAACTGGGTGAAAAATTGACACCAAATGCCCAAATTGTTGCAAATACAGCGATATAATGTAAATCAAATCCAGTGTATTTGCAAAACAACAGAGGTACACACTTGAATCGGATGAAAAATCCTCAACAATCCACAACAAACAGAATGAATATTGGGGAATTAGATGGGCATTGGTGTGAAACGATGAGAAAAGGGATATGTAGAGTGTACGGTAGCAAATAAGAAAATACGTCAAAACCGAGAACAAAAATAAAATAACAAATAAAATAAAATCAAGGTCCAAGATTTAATGAAGCAAACCAATGGCTAAGATGACTTCGATCAATTTAGAAGGTGCATTTAGGCGGAAAACAGAAAAAGAAATTTGTATCGCTTTTAAGTATATATAGATATGATTGCTTGTGTTGAGACAATTCAAGGAAATAAAATGAAATTGAAAGATGCATTGAAAAAGCACCTAAGGTTTCTTGTAGTCTTGCAAGTTGGTGTCATGATAACGACAAAAAATTGTGTTGTTTTTATTTTTTATTATTAATGAGAGGGGTAAAACATGCATTTTCTTTTCTTTTTACAGCTAAAATGGACGAATTACATCTATAGGGACATTTTGTGAAATTTTTGAAAGGTTAGAGACTCTAGAAGTTGAAAAAACTTATTGAGACGAAATTCCTACATGTTGCAAAAGTTAAGGAGCTTGTGTGAACTTTACCCTATAAAAAATCGTCTTCCTCCAACCAATTAAAGGTTAGTGAGTTTTTAAAAAAAATTAAAAAAAATATTAGTGAGTTTTTACTAGTAGTAAAAAAACAACCTCCAAAAGACACACGGCAAGATTTTAGGAAAAGAATTGAAACCTATGTTTATTGTTTTCCCTTTTTTCTTTTGAACATTGCAGAAAAATCTATTCATTTCGTGTTACCTTAATTAACATATTACATATGGGTGTTTAATTGTGTTATATAAGAAAATATTCCCGTCAACAAAAAAAAAAAAAAAAGGAAAGAAAGAAAGAAAGAAAATGTTTGTTTGGTGTTATACTAATTTACATGTTGCGTGTTGATATTCATTAGCATTATGTGTGACTAACAATTATATTCTTTTGTAGTCAAGTGATTATCAGTGAATGATTAGAAATTTAAGCGGTTATTACCATAAGAAATAGCATCAGGGGCTATTACTGCAATAACTCGGAACTTCAAATCGCTATTATTATTACTTCTTTCTTTCTTTTTTTTTTTTTTTTGTTTAAAAGTATTCAACCGGCAATTAATTAATGTAATAACTAATTAACAAGAATAATATTACGTAGCATTAATGATATTTCGCACCAGTCTAAGTGGTAATCAATATGATATTAAATGTAAATAAAATACTCTCTCCGTCCTAAAAAGATATTCATACTTTCATTTTGTATATGTTCCAAATTATATTTCCCTTTCCTAAGTTAATTGTTCAGTTTTCTAATATACCCTCATTTATGGTGCATAGTAATCAACAACAAATAACAACTAAAGTGAATATTAAATAAATTAAAGGGTATATTACGAAATATATTGTTAAATTGTACATTTCTAATAACATTAAATGATATTTTCTTAATCTATGTGAAAATGAAAGAGGAATGTCTTTGTGGGACAGAGTGAGTATTTGAATAAAGGATACACTTAATTCAATTTATCATTTAGTGTCATCTTGTTATTGTGTAAGAATATCTACATTAGTAGTGTTAAAATTAACTATCCATATAAATAAAAAATAGAGTTTTTTGTGATTGTTAAATGACACATAGGTAAGTTAAATTTAACAATTAATTTGTACTACAATGGTTATTCTGATTGAGAGTGTTAAATTAAATTCAACACTTAAATTGTTAAAGGATGGGTCAATTTCAATTTAATTAAAATAATAAAAAAGAAATAATACCACATAAAGTGTTAAGTTTATTGTTAAATTTAATAACAAAACTAACAACTTATTAAATTAAACGCTTTTAGCAACTATTTTAACACTACCAATGTATACTTTTTTTTGAGTTGTTAACTAATAATTCCACTAACAACTTATTTTAACATACCAATGTGGATGCTTTAGTAGTGTTAAATTATGATGTCAGTAAATTTATTAGTTAACAACTAAAAAAATGTAATTATATTGGTGGTATTAATAAAGTTGTTAACAAACTTTTTTAATAACTTATTAACTTTATTGTTAAAGTTAACAATAATTTTAACAACTCATGTGGCCAATAATATTTATTTTCTATATTGTTTATAGGTTAAATTAATTTAGTTATGATCCACTTTTAACTTAAAGTAGAATTATAAGGGCTAATTTAACATCACCAATGTGTTAGATATCAATAACTAACTTTAACTTTCTTACATGGCACTTAAGAGCATTTCCAATACAAAGTCAAAATGGAATATCTTAGATGTATATGTGTCAAAAAATATTAAAATTACATTCAAAAAATCTACAATGTAACAGTGTCAACATTGTATATTTGTCATTCTCATGACATTCTCTATGACAATATCAAACATTTAATGTGTCAAATAAGTACTTTTTTGTCAATTGTAAATTTATTTCATGACTTTAATTATGTATTGGAGATGCTTTAATAATTACTAAAACCTTATTTTAATATTTATGTGAATAATTAAATTTAACAATACCAGTGCTCTAAGTACGACGCCAAATAAGTAATTAATAATCCGTATTTCTTCCCAAAGTCACAAACCATATTAATAATCCGTAAACGCTGAATGACGGGAAGGGAGGTTTTGGTAATTAGAAGTTTTTACGCGGGGCCCATTACTTTACATAGTTCCTTGCACCACATAGCCCACCCCACCCCACCACACCCGACCCCTCGCAAATAAAGTGAAGAGTATATTCTTTGAGGAGTTTGCAATTCACATCCCAACTTTCTTCATGGAAAAAATTGAATTGAACAAAGTAAATGCATCTAAAGAAAAGGTTCATTTCAATTTCTAAGTGACTGGACCAAGTTCGAAATGTTTTCACAAATAATAATTGTCTAATTTATATGTTTACGTCGATAGACGATAGTTACTTGAGTTTGAATTTGTTATTTCAATTAGATTATTATTATAAAAGTACGAGTCTCGCTATAGAGAGTATTACTCTCCCATAAAGGAGAGTACACTCTTATATGGTTACATCTAATTGAAACTTGGGAGATTGAGGGTCCCTCAAGCTCCAATCACATGTAGTCATACAAGAGGTGTACTCTCCTTAAGAGGAGAGTAATACTCTCCTTATAATATCAGGAATTTTATTTTAACTAGATGCAGGTAGGTTATTATGCATGCGTGCATATGTGTCAAATATCTAAATTACAGACACTCCGTATTTTAGCTTGGGTGTATATTATACGTTGCACGCATGTATAATAATATACATGGGTGGGTAAAATGAAATTTTTATTTGTAATAGTTATTCAAGTTTTGAAGCTACTGTAGAAGCAAATATAAGATGGGGTTTATTTGTCTCACACACAAACACACACAAACACACACATAATAAATATATAAGATGAGGTTCTTTTATTTTATTTATTTATTTTGAAAAGCATATGTAATTTTATTATTGAATATCGTTAAGTACAATATAACTAAGAAAAAAATATACAGTCTAACCAGACTGAAGATATATATCATACATATTAGCATAAGAAGTCGGCTCATGGATCATCTTACTCTCTTCTCTAGAAATAAAACAGAATAGCCAATGCTAACCTTCTGAAAAAGTTTTGAAATTTCGTATAAGGGTACTTCATTTGGTACAAATATATATATATATATATATATATTTATAATATTAACTAAGTGGCGGGTTAATTTTTTCCGCCTAAAATTGGCATTCTAAGGGAATTAAGAATTTGATATAATGATGATGTCATGATGATGTCTCATTTATTTTTGTGTTTTTATTTTCGTTCACCATAATAATAATCTATATATTTATAATACTAATTAAGTGGCAGGTTAATTTTTCCCACTTAAAACTGGCATCCTAAGGGAATTAGGAATCTGATGTCATGACGATGTTATGATGATGTTTCATTTATTTTTCTATTTTTATTTTTGTTCACCCTAATAATAATCAGATAATACTAATTAAGTGGTGTGTTGATTTTTTAATTTTGTATAGTAACTTTTAATAATCTATTTATCTGTTTATCTTAATTTTTTTTTCTAATTTTCAAAATTTTTTTATTACATCTTTTAATTTTATATAGTAATTTTTAGTCATCTCCTAGTTGTTGAGGTGAAACTTTTAGCCTTTAGAGATGCTTTAAATTCCGATTAACCAAGTAAGTGTATCAATCAAATTATTAATTATCTCTTTCATTGCGTTTAACTGGGTAAGTGCAACAATCAAATTCATAATTATTTTTTTTCTTTTTATATTTGAATAATCAAAGCAAACTTCAGGCCGCATAATCCGGTAAGTATACAAGTATATATATATATATATTGCACACATATATTTGCAGCAGTTGGTCAATTAGCATAGAATATCAATTTTGGAAGCAGTTGTACATATTTTTCTTTTAGTTAATTTTTAGTTTGAGTGATCTGGTAGATAAACGTACATCACTTTTACTTTTTATCGTTTAATTAATTGTTTGCTTTAGTTTGTTTTAGAGATATATATGTGTTTTCCGTACAACGCACGAGTAGATTAGCTAGTTTATATAATATGACTGAAGTTGCTTAACTAAGATGAAAGAGTCGCATTCACAAGATTGTAACATTTTGTACGACAATGAGAAGTCCGTGACGAGCTAGACATTCGGGTTCTTCAACATAATAAGAGCCTGTTAACTTTCTAGGCCATTGCTTCTACCATCATCCCTTCATGATATCTAATAACATCAAAACACTCTTGGTATGCGCATAGTTTCTTCCATTGAACTCCTCTACATCGCCGTTTTGTTTTGTCACCCTTAGTCATCCCCTTCCCCACTTGTGTCGCTATATTCAATAATCGTATTGGATATGTTCATGGCTTCCCCATTCAGATCTTTATTTCTTTCACCCAAAGGGTCCACATGATGCATCCTCACAACCCCGAATTTTTTTCCTAGTTCACTTCTTAACTCACAGTCTCACACAAAAGATCTTTTACAACACCTTATCGGTTTAATATTTTTACCCTCTACCACAATTCCATATGTCTCCAAACCTCCACAGAGACACGACAAAAGAATAAAGCATGGGTAGAAGATTTCCATTGCCCGCGCCTGAAACATAGTCATCAAGTTTCAAGATTAGTAGCAGTAGGGATTACTTCATGAAAAGACTGCCACAAGAAGAGATTGATTTTCGGAGGCACCTCCAATTTCCATACACGTGATCACCATTTCAGTTCTCAACTAGTAACCTATAGCCATTTTTGACTTTATAACATCGATTCCTTTCTTAATACCAGATAAGTTTTTCTTCCATTTTGGTTTGACCCAATGGTATAGCGAGTACCACCTCCTCCTCCTGATCCAATGGTAGTAAACACCTTTCCAAAGCATTTAGATCCCACATTCAAGACATTGGAATAAGATCATAGATTCAATCAACATTTTATGTGGATGGCGAGAAAGGCCGAACGAAGAAGCTCGCGTTGGCCATGCATATGAAATGATTTTAAGCAGATTCTCGTTATCAACTCTTCCGATCTTACAATGTTTTAGTAGCTCAAATTTTATTTTGTCATTATTATACTTTAATTTATGGCAATTTGAACTATATAAAAGTTTCTAATACCATTGTGTCAAGAGATGAAGTGATAGAACATGAAGGGGACATGTAACAGTAAAGGGATATGTGTTAGTTTTTTATTAGACTACATTACCGCTAGTATTAAAAAAATTTCATTTAAATTATTATAGTTTGTTTCTTTAACCTTCTATTTATATTATTTCAAAATAAATATAGACTATATGTGATAATCATCATATACATATATTTGTTGGGATTTAAATGTACAACACAAATTTTCTACTCATTTGCCTCTTTTTTTTCTGAAATAGAAATAAATTAATAACAAGTTTCCTCCCAATCAACTATATTTTAACTTTTTTCACAGATGATTACTGTTTTTGCATTGGAAATTGTTAAAATATTAACAATATAATTATTCATCAAGCGACTTATAAATTGCCTCTACCCATTATTATCATTTCTAGCTATGTGTGTCTACACATATATATGTGTACAACGATTTTAAGATAGAAATAATTTGGTAATGGAGCTTCTTTATTGATGTATATTGCCGTATTTATTATTATTACCTCTCGGAAGAAAATTGTATCATCCAGTCGCGCGAAAATGGAGCAACTCAGCGCGGGAAATACAAACGAGCCATAACCTGCTACCGATTCCGCAGGTCATCGGATTCTCATACTAAAAAGGCAGACGCTTTAAAATTCCAATTTTTACCCAACACAAAATATTTTTTTTTTTTTTTTTGACCTTTTACTCGCCATCCCATCTCTCCCTATTAAGGTTTCATCACTGCGCGGCAAAACCCCTCTCTCCAATTGCAAATTCCTCTTCTCCTCCGTCCCCGAACAGCTATCGAACCCCAATTCAGCTATGGAGGGGACCCGCGTCAGGCGGCGGTTAGTTCAATCGACGCTGTTCCAGCACAGAGAGGGTTCAGTCAAGGAAGCTGAAATTTGCGAAGGCGATGAATTTGATGAAGGGAAAGACAATAAAGAAGAGGAAGAGGAGTGGTGTATTAATGGCAAAAAACGGAAAAGGAAGTCCAATTCAAAGGCGAAAACCACACCGCCGCAGTCACGAGCTTATTCTAAAAAGGTATTCATTGTACATTTTGCTTCAAGGCTTGTACATTGCGTCTATTTGCTTATTTGAAGGTGATTACGGCGATCAGAGAAACAAGATAGATACTAGATCACAATGTTCTTGCAGATTCTTTAGACATTATTATTTTAAAGCGGATTTCACTAGGATAGTTAAGAATCCTTGTTAACCATGTTAGAAAGGAGCTTTATAGTACATGTATTATTTTAGACATCGGTAAATGGCTAAGGAGGAAAATGAGAAAGGCCAACCGTTGAAAAAATTATTCTCAGAATATAGTGGCATGCAATGGAGCAATACCATAATTTACATAAAGCTTTAATGGTTGTAGACTGTAAACTCTTCATTGAATTTACTTTTACGCACGTGATCAGGCTACAGAAAATGGTAAAGAAAGTTCAAAAAAGCAAGAGGATGCAGGAAGTTCCCCAGCTATGTATAGTAAGCGAATTCCTTGCTAAAAATATCCTCCTATCTTCTCCTGAACCCAGTATAAAGAGGGAGCAGAATAAATGCTTTTATGCTGCTTGAATTGACATCTAGTGCTCTAAAAAGTTCTAAATGATTTAATGGAGAATATGTTTCAAGTGTTAAACTGTGCAAATTTTTGATTTTTGTGTAGAGTCTGATTTTTTTGTAAAGGCCTTGGAGAGATCACAGCAGAAAATGCAGCTAAAGGAGCCTATTCTCATCAATTCCTCTGATGAAAAGAAGATCAGTTCCCCTCCAGACTCTGCTGCCAGTATGTCTTTTTTCCTTGTCCCATTTGTTGGAACAAATTTCTGTTAACTATATAGTTAATAAGCATGCAACAAAGTCTAGTAACTTTTTTTTAAAACAGAGATGACAAGTAGCACCTGCTACTATAAATCACCCCCTCAGG